>JZSA01007964.1:0-14712 GCA_000956155.1 Cotesia vestalis
AAATTATAAAATAAAAAGCAAGTTCAACATCTTCCTCTTACGAGTGCCAAGGCTATCTAATCGAAGCAACATTGAATCATCAAGATTTAAGACACTTTTATTTTTATCTCTTATTTATTTATTTTCAAATTGATGAGTAGTATTGCCGTTTTATGGGACTCGATTAACAAAAACCGGATTCTTGAAAATTTATTTCAAACTTTTTTAATATACAAGGAAATAATCTTCAATGATAACTTAGCAAACTTTTAATTACTTGTGACCTTTTTACGTATTATAAATTTTAACCCTTAATTTCTCAAGCGTAAATTTTATTAATTTATATGAATTAAAAATTCTTGAGAAGTACAAGTTAATACTTTTAAAATATCCATGTAAATAATAAATTCAATCTTACAAGCAAGCACAACATAAGTAAAGAAAAACAAGCGTGTAAGACTTGAAGTAGCATCAAATATATCAGAAATCCAATTAACTTAACACGACACGCATGTGTCGAACAGGTGTTAAACTCATTTTTTTACTCGTTATTTTCACAGCAGTTATTGTAGTACCTACCTCTCTATTATTTATTAATTATTTTTCATTGCTTACCGCAGTAATTATTTTTTTACACAATTATAAGCGATATTAAATCAAATTATTAAAATAAAATGCTAATTTTATGGATAAAAGTACTTTATGTTCTCTCCTGATGGCCAACAATTATTTCAATCACTCTGCAGTGAGAAAATATTATTTTTAAAATCAAAAAACTCAATTAGTTTTTAAAATAAAATTCTTTGTTGAATTCTTTGACCTGAAAAAGGATCTTTTGAAAAAATTCAAGCTTTACAAATTTACCTCCCCTCGACTTGAGTCTTTGTAACTTGAATCGGTCCACCTTTCATCTTTTATTTATTTTTTTTTCCACTTTGTCATACCTATTTCTATTTTGGTAATTTAGTAGAAGCACCTGTCACTCACTTATTTATGCTCCTATATATTTTTACTTTTAAACAAAATTAAGTTTTATTATTACAAGCCCCATATTTACCGCACTCAAATTTTATATCCCACTGGCTTTTTTTGTTCCTTAGAAATAAAATTTTTTAAGTGCTAAAAAATATTACTACCAATATCGATGCTTTATTACCTAATTTTATTTTTTTTTAAATTTTTTTATTATCGCAAATATCCAAAAGTTATTTATAACCATAATAAAACTCCACTTTTCTTTATTTTCTAGCCTGTAAATTAAAGTTCCGACTTTACAATGTATTTTTAAGAGCCAAATAATTTAGAATTTTTAATTAAAAAAATTCCCAATTGTCTAGAAAAATTTTTTTTTCTCTAAAATTTAAATTAAAATAAAATTGTAAGTTGGATAAAATTTTTCTGATAAAAAACAAAGTAATCTAAACCAATTTCCGCGCATTTTATTATTTTCATATACAATTTACGTTTATTGTAGCATAAAATACAAAAGTAATATTTCTCACACTATTGTTACAACATATTTCTCGCATTATTCCGCGTTTATATAGACACTTATATCAATTTATCTGTCAGATAGTATTCATACCTTTAATTTTTTGTTATTATAGCTATCTATCTATCTCACGGTTAAATAATATCAATATCAGAGTATATGCATCAGAAAATAGCCCGGAAACGGGTATGGGGCAATCTCGGTAGGTATGCAACCACACAAGTTATGTGTCTAGTAGAAATCCCGGTGAAGCTGGCAAACTAGGAACGTCAGAGCGGTCGTTATATTAACACTAACATTGTTTTCATAGCATTCTTCTTCTTTCTATCTAATACGAGTGTACTTGAACTGCGACTGTGGTGGGTTCAGTAACACCGAAAGGTGTTCGACAAACCACCGATTCAAATGTATCAAATACCAACATGAAAACACCGCCGCCATCTGCTATTTACCCACCAGCTAGAAACAGATGCTTTAGATTCTCTTTTTATTTAAACGCATTAGCCATTTTTGTGGTCACTAAATATTCTTATTGTCACTCATGACTCTTTCTTATTTTTTTTATTATAAATTATATGCCATTAGTCATATCTTTTAGAACATTTTTTTTTTCTACAACAAGTTATTGAACTCGTCAATGTCAGTTCTGTTTTATTAATGCGAATAATTACCTCGGAGTCGCGTGTTCAAAAAAATTTTTACTCTGTAATTTTAAATAATTTTATGCTTTTGTAATTTATTCTATTATTAAGAGTTCAATGAACTCTGAACTGTTTTAGAGAAATTATTCTTAGCCAATAAACGGAATAAAAAAATTAAGGCTTTTAATTTTTATTAGTTTAATTTTTATGTTCTTCAATTAATATAATAATCTACATGAGAATAATCAAATTTATGTGGTCAGTGTATTTATATGATAAAAGCGGTTTTTTTTAGTGAAATTTAGTATCATTGCAAAGATATTGACTTGAATTTGTACCTTTTTAAGGTTTCATATAATTCTCACCGATAGTCGATTTATTATGATAAATACTTAGGCTGCATTTAAAAATTCTCTATCTCTAGATCCATAATTAAGAAATGATCTTGTATTTCGTGAATTGTTGACATTTTTTAAGATTTAAGCTCATCCCGATGTTATACACATTGAGACCTTTCATTTGAGTACCCACATCAAATTTTCATATATTTATATATATTGTATATATGTATATATGAAAAATATATCAAAATGCATGTGGCTACTCAAATAAAAGCTCTTGATGAGTGTAACATCAAGATGAGCTTATAATTTTTTTTATATATATTTTATGTATTATAATTTTTTATGTTTTTTTTTTATATCTTTAAAAATGTTAATAATTAAGAAATGACTTTGTATTTCGTGAACTATTGACATTTTTTAAGATATTAGCTCATCCTGATGTTATACTCTTCAAGACCTTTCATTTAAGTACCCATATTAATTTTTTATATATTTATATATATTATATATACGTATATATGAAAAATATGTACAAAATGCATGTGGGTACTCAAATGAAAGCTCTTGATGAGTGTAACATTGGGATGAGCTTATTTTTTTAAAAACATCAATTTTTAAGAAAGTACAGTACAATTTAATAAAAGTAATTATTTAATAAAGCAAAATTTTATTTATTTATAATTCACAAATCATGGCAGTCACACAGTGCAAGGTTGCTAGAGGAGTAATAAAAAGCATTAGACTCTGATGTAAAATTTTACAATTAAATTAAAAATGAAATTAAAAACAAAAAATAAATTCTAGTAACTCTTGACAAAATTAATAGTTACGGTCAAGTTAATATAAAAGTATAGTATGAAAAATAATTCCCGCGACGAGTTGGAGCCGTATAATAGCTGTGTATAGCAAAATAGCGGGTGAAGGTGAAAAGGTGGTTGCCCATCTTATTGTATTTTGTATTATATGTATACATTGTATAATACACACACACATAAATGCAATACAAAGGGACGAATGCAATACAGAGGGAAGAGTGGTTAAGAGGGAAGATCAGTGTCTGGTGTGTTCTGAGGTTGAGGTAAAGCGGGCAGCCCGGTACGAGTAGAGGTAAATATAAAACCTGAAAAAGAGAGTAAAGTAATAAAGAAAGAAACGAAAGTAATAGTCGTCTCGGCCACTGGCGGAACATAATAGAGATAGAGACAGTAATTTGTGCGTAATTGCGGTAATTCATGTGGTTCGCATTCGCTCCGGCGTCCCACCAGGGACACACCGAGAATTATGTGACTTGTTCGTTGTTCGTTCATGAGCTCACTTATACACTCACACTCATCTGAATGATGCGATTCTACCGCGTATGTTATTACTGATCACAGACAGTAATTAATTGATAAAAGATAAAAGAACGATGAAAGAATCTTGTCATTTATAAAATGAAGAAAAAAAAATTAACAACTTGAAATATGACAATGATTGATTAATTTATTTTAATTATTTATGTTACAGAGAAGCGACAATCTCGATTTGTCACTGAACGTGCCGCAGCACCATCAGACATCGTATCATCACGAGGGCGGTTACAACATGGCTGACCAGGTATTTTATTTATTTTAATTAATTTTGTGATTTTGAAAATTTGAAAAAATTTTACATTAACTTTTTTCTTAAATCTGTCAAATATATTTTAAAATTCATACAATTATCTCAATTTAAGCTATTATTCGTCGCCTTTTGATACTTTTTTCAATTGATTTCGTAGTTGGGAAAATTGAAAAAAAAAAATAACTTTTAACTTTATCGTCAAATAACTTTCATATGTTACAATTTATATTTTTTAAATAGTGTTTTTTTTCACAAATATATATATATATCTCAACTTTTATAACTTTAATATCATCATTAATATCACATTAGACTTTTTTCAAGCCATTTATCAAGTGCGCTCACACTCATTACAGTCAAGCTATTTTAAAACAATTTAAAACGTGGACAGTGTGAGACATTAAATAATAAAACGTTAAAAAAAATAATTTTTAAAAATTAAATGTGGAAAAATTAATAAAATATAATTATATATTCACAGAGAAGAAATGTTCCCGGTAAGATTCCTCCTGGTTTTTATGGTGCTAGAGGGCACAGTCTTCTTGAACTCGCGAATCCTCGGGGAAACTCGGGAGTTCAGGCCGGAACAACTCTGGGACCATGTTTGGATGGTCGATCTCTCTTTGGAACGCACAGATCTCTACAAAGCACAGAAGACAACGTTCCATTGCGTAGGTGCGCTCATACACGAACGGGCTGTTCTCACCAGTGCCATGTGTCTCAACAGGTAATTATACCCATTTTCCGGAGCAATGACCTCCTTTTGCTGGGAAAAATTTGGGTGGTTTTAATTAACTTAAAAAAAAAAAAAAAAAATTTTTTTTATCACAAATTTCTTTTTGGAACTATTTTTGTGAATGGGCCTTATAATTTTATATTATTAAGATAATAAGAAAAATTTTGTGTCCAGGAAAAATCGGTTTTTTTTAGTGAAATTTAGTGTTATTGCAAGAGTCTTGATTTGAATTTGTGCCTTTTCAAGGTTTCATATCATTCTCACCGATAGTCAATTTATTATAATAAGCTTTAGGCTGCATTCGAAAATGCTCTATATTGAGATATATAATTGAGAAATTACCTTGTATTTTGTGAACTATTGACATTTGTAGAGATATAAGCTCATTCTGATGTTATACTCATCGAGACCTTTCATTTGAGTACCTACATCAATTTTTCATATATTTGTATATATTTTATATATATGTATATATAAAAAATATATTAAAAATGCCAGTATATAATTTTATATAATTTCCATTGTTCCATACATTTTACATTGCTCTGTAGATTTTTACATTGTTTTATATAATTTATCATTGCTCCACATATATTTCTATTGTTCCATATAATTTTACATTTTTCTATGGGTTCTTACATTGTTCTATATAATTTTACATTATTTATAAATTGTTACATTGTCTCATATAATTTTATATATTTTCATATAATTTTACATTGTTCTATATAATTTCTATTGTTCCAAACACTTTTACGTTGTTCTATAGATTCTTACACTGTTCTATATAATTTTACATTGTTCCACATAATTATACATTGTTTTATACAATTTTACATCGTTCTATAGATTCTCACTTCGTTCTATATTATTTTACATTGTTCCATACATTTTACATTATTTTATAGATTTTTACATTGTTTCATATAATTTGACATTGATCCACATATATTTCCATTGTTCCATACAATTTTACATTTTTCTATGGATTCTTACATTGTTTTATATAATTTCACATTGTTGTCTCATATATGAGTCAACTTTGTTCTATATAATTTTACATTGTTCCATATACTTTTTCATTACTCTCTAAAATCTTACATTAATTTCCAGATCACTTCCACTATCTGAAGACACCGCTGTCTACATCTTCGGCGAAATCCTAGACGATTCTCGTCAATCAACAAAGCGGCGAATCTATGCGATGGAAAACGTTACCTACCACAATTTCCAGAAGAACTACGACGTAAAAAAATTCGACTACGGCCTAGTGATCCTCTACGACAGAATAATCCACGACGCATCCAGTAACTCCAGAAGCGGAAAAGTTATTCCAGTCGCAAAATCTTCCGATTTCAATGACATTGACTTCAGAGAGTGCTTACTGACCTCAATCACCACCCGCCAAAAAGGGAAACACGAGGTTGACTTTGAGTGTAAGATGACCAGCAATATGCTAGACTGCAAAACAAAGACAGGAGGCGGAGTTTTGGTAATTAATCTTTATCAATCGCTTCGTGCAAAAAACGATTTTGGTGGAACGATATAAAATATGTTGTACTAACAGAAATTAAAATTTCTTCCTTAGTGACTATAGACGAAAATTATATAAATTAACAAAAATCTTATTTTGCAAATTGAAAAATGGAATAATTTTATCAAATTAGTGTATTGTCATCGGTCCTCGATAAATCTACAAAGTTTGAACAAAATCTGGCCGTTTAAAGTGGGTCAAAATCGTGCCCAAAGAAGTCGGTTACAAACATACAAACATATATACAAGTGAAGCTAATAAAAAAAATTACTGAACTTTTTTTGGTTCAATTGACCCCCTTCTCCCCTAAACTCGAGTTTTGCAACAACTTGACTAATCTTTGCTAAAAAAACTGATAGATTCGCTATAAATATCCTCATTTATCACTTCAACATATTTTCCAGTTCTTCCGTATTTTATTTTACATTAATTATTTATTTCTTCTTCAGTACGATTCCGGAAGTCCAGTTATTTGCAGGCGATACACCAATCGCGAGTGGGTTTTAATTGGATTTATTTCCAAGTACGCTCGCTTCGTTTTAGAAACCGAGAAAAAAAGTGATGATGAATATGAAGACGATGCGGAACAAAGATTGGTTCCTATTTACACGACCGTTATTCCAATCGGCCATGGGTTAACCTATGAAGCAATCGACAGAGTAATGAGAACTCAGTATCGAGTCACATGAACGTAAACATTAACGCTTTATAAATAAATATATATTTAATATTAATTTTTAATTTGTACCGATATGAATACTCACTTCCAAGTAATTAATTATTTATTTCTGGTGTAAATTGATAAAAACTGTTAAGATCTTAAATAAATGCCTCCAGACAAAAAAATATTTTTATTACCTCACTCCTTAATTACTTTGAATGGCCTTATTTACGATTGTCATCTCTAATTATTTTTTATTGACTGTAATTTTTTATTTTTAATGTTTTTAGTGACTTAAAGCTGTGTATTCAACTCTCGACAAAATGGCAGTTCTTCACCTATCAGCGGATGGGAAGAAAATGGCGAATAAAAAATTTGAATTTAAATCTTACCAAACGGTAAATACAAATATACAGAGTGTTAGAAATTCGGCAAACAGAAGATAATTGCCTCGTTAAATAACAATTATATATATATATATATTTTTAATGATGTACAAACAGCAAATTTCCGAAAGTTACTCTTGAAAAAAAGAAAAAAAGAAAAAAAAAACATATAGTTGAACAATTTCTAGAGCACGCCGGTTAATTAATACCGAGTGCAGACAGTAGATGCTCAAAAGTGTTATTGCGACACTTTCTAGCTCCTTTTTTGATATAATAATCTATTGAACTTATTCACTTGTTTATTATATATATTTTTATTCATTTTGTTTCCGAGCGTACTTTTTAGGTTTAATGGGACTATAATAATGTGTTAATTTTTATTTATAAAAGGATAATAAGAAAGTTTTTAAAATATGTCTGAGGCTCTCAAGTATGCTCCTACATTGAGATGCATTTCAGATAAATCTTTCATTGGAGTAGTTATCATGCTAATGCTTTGCGGTAAGTGCCGTGAAAAATAAATAATAAAATATTAAAAATAACACAACATTACACTGAATAGTTATAATTATAAATTTATAATAAATCCTATTTAATATATATATCGTATTTTATCCAGGCCGTCTGCCGCTCTTGCTGCTTTCATTTTTAACATAAGCGCTTTTCTGGATTTCTCTATACGCAATTGCGAAAGTGAATTCAATTTTATTAACAACTGACACTTGAGATACTTTCAAAAAAAAAAAAAAAAAAAAAAAAAAAAAATAGTTTTTAACTATCTCTATGGTATATCGAGCCTCGGATTTTTCATCTGTTATGCAGATAAATTCTCTGCTGACCATTTCATGCCGGTGAATATTGCATCTCTATAATTCCGAAAAGGCATACATGGAATTACCGGCTTTTTTGGTTTAAATAAATTCACATTCACTTTTCCATAAACTATTTTTTTATTTTAATTTATTTTTTTATGTATATTTGTATCATTTTTTAATTTTCATTTTACGTTAATCCACTCAGATCTATCTAAAAAATTAATTCTTTCTGGTTTCATGAACAAACGCCGATTAGTTAAAACTCTATAAAAAGATTTTAGACTTAAAATATTCATATTACATAATGAAAATCCTAATTATAAATTTAATATAAAATTTTATGGGGCATAAAGAGAGATAATTTTAAAAGGTATACTCATTAATAATGTTTATAAAAGTACTTGAGAATTTTTCTAAATAAATTAGTAATTGTTCAGTCAACAAAAATAGATATAATCTTTTAAAAGCAAGAGTAAATAAGCTTAAAAATTCCATTTAAGCGGTGACCTTTCAGATAAATTGTTTACATTTTCAGTGATTGGTTTAAACGCAAGAGAGATTAAGTGTAAAACCCTGGAAAACTCGAACAAAAAAGTGTGTGACCACCCGTCCAGGCCATTCAAAGACACATGCTGCTATAATTTTGAAATGGACTATTACTACTGTTGCCCGGCTATTGAATTCCGCCGGTGGTAAGATAAATTACCAGATTATGAATAAAT
Source organism: Cotesia vestalis (assembly GCA_000956155.1). Classification (NCBI taxonomy): domain Eukaryota; kingdom Metazoa; phylum Arthropoda; class Insecta; order Hymenoptera; family Braconidae; genus Cotesia; species Cotesia vestalis. The sequence continues at coordinate 8,913 of JZSA01007964.1, forward strand.
TTTTAATAAAAAAAAAATCGATTTAAATAATTTTATAATTTATGGAATGAGTAATCCGATTTCCTGACATCTGTATCTATTTTAAAAAATAGATTCACATCATCAGATTATCGGTTTTTTTTTTTTTTTTCGTTCAATGGAATTTTTATTGACTTGATCCATAAATAAAATCTGCATAACTGATAAAAACTGATAAATATTGTTTGGTTTAAAGGGAATATGGGAAACGCTTCAGCGGATTAATAGCTGCTATTATTTTAATAGTTGTCTTTATATTATTTCTCTGTCTTTTTTGTACAAAGTGTCCTCTAGGTAAATTAATTCACAGAAGACGTCAAGGTTAATTATTTATTTTATTTTATTTTAATAAATCCATTAATTTATTTAATTTAATTTAATTTATAATTTTTAGGCGACCAACAGGCGGAAGCTGCGCAGGTTTGAATCCCAGCCAAGTGACCTGAAATAAAATTTTGTTATTATTAAATTCCCAATTGAGTTTAAATTATCAATAAATAAAAATGAAATTTTATCAGATAGAGCTAATACATAAATATTTTTATCATTCATGAAAGATTCAGTGCGTAAATTCATCATATGAAAGCTCGTATAATTATAAACTGACTAATTAGAATAAATATTTACCATGGGCGAGCCGGATTATTGGAACAGCTCGTCAATTGGATCGACACCTGAAATAATTTTCCAATATTGAGAATCTAGTAGCTTAATTTACAATAATAACAAATATATATTTAAATTTAGTCAGTGGTAGTGACGTTAAAATTATTAATATCATTAAGTATTCAATCCCTTGGATATGCATCATTGATTTATCCATTTAATAGATTATTAAAGCTACAGTGTTTGATTTATTGAATATCAACGTACCTGAGTATAGGTGCCAGAGGTTTAATTATTAATTTTAGACTCCGTAGGTGTGGGAGAGACCGTTCAACTGGAACATAAATGGATATTTTTGTTAATCATTTATTTACAAAAAAGTATCATGACTTTAAAGCGATATTTTGGTCAGATAGGAGCGAAAGACATTGCTAAGTAATACATCAATGATTAATCAGCTGAACTATGAAATCATCATTTTTAATTATTTAGCTTAAATATTTAATGTATCAAAGTTATAAATTACCTTTTGACTTTTAAATCTTCTTCAAGTTTGACGTCAACTTGATCTCGTGGTCCTTTATTAGATCTGGGGAGAAAATAGATACGTTATAAATTCATTGGGGTATATTATAAATAACTTTTAGTTTATTTATTGATTATCAGATAGGAGCGAAAGACATTGCTTAGTAATACATCAATATTAAATCAGCTGAACTATGAAATCATCATTAAAAATTAAATTAAAATTTTTATTCTTTAACTAAATGATTTCTATTTACCTCTCTACAGTTTCATCTTTTCAGGCGGCTTTTCATTAATCCCAGAGTTCTGTAAGCAAATAAAAAATTTATTAGTCACTGTTTTGATAAAAAACAAAATGAAATTGTACAAAATAAAAATCATCAGATAGGAGCGAAAGACATTGCTAAGTAATACATCAATGTTAAATCAGCTGAACTATGAAATCATCATTGAATTTTATTGAAACAATTTTCTAAATCAATAAAAAAGTGAACTTACTCATACTTTAAGGCTTCCTGAATTTTGCTTGGACAAAAATCCTAGGAACGTAAACTTTTTCCTTGATATTAACAGTGCGCCTGTGGACGTACTCGCAGGTGATTGTCTCAAACCCGGCGGATTCGAAGATCTTCTGGATTTCTTCCACTGCAAAAAAGTAACTCCTGGTTCCATCTTGCCGCATGTAGAAATTTTCAGCGATTTTTTTTCCTGGCTCGAACCTCAGCTGAGCCATGTCGTAGAGGCCATAGTCACGGAACAGGAGGACTCCATCTTTGGCCATGCATTTTAATAAATTATCAGCGACTCTGTAAAATATAATTGATTAATAATTGAATTTGTAAATAATTAATTCAATGATGATGATGATAATAATTAAATTACATGTTAAATTTATCCGGATGAATTGTCGAGAGGACAAATATTAGTGTAATAACATCGACGTGTTGATCGACCTGATAAAAACAGTTATCCGTGGTAATATCAGTTTGAAAGGCTTTTATTTTATTTTGGTCGTAGAGGGAATGACTCTAGAAGAATAAGAATTTAAATTAAAATTTTTGCCGAGTTAAATGGAGGTTTAATTAACGAAAGTGTACCTTGACAAAATCGATAGCTCGCGGTGATAAATCGCAGACGTAAATGCGCTTAAAATTTAATCCATCTTCCAACAAGGGGTAAATTAAATTCCCAACCCCGCAGCCGACTTCGAATATTGATCCACCTCGGTTCGCTAATTCCTCAAATTCACGTGTCGTCCAGTGACGGTCTTTGAAGAACCGCGTGTCGTTTCTCTTGTAAAACAGGTCCCAGTATTTTTTCGCGTCCTTTTCCAGCAACATTGCGCGATGTTTCGGCACCATTCGAGAATTTTGAGCCCGCATTTTATTTAATTCCTCTGGAGTCAACTGCTTGGCCACGTGGCCAGAGGTTATGTCTGAACTCGAACCTTCCATTTGAATTAATCCTATCGATTTTATTAAATATTAATTCTTAATTAAATATTTAAATGTGTAGTACGGAGTTAAATTAGTCGGGGAGTATTGATCGCGAATTAAACTTATAAATATTTAATATTGAAGGGTTAATTTTAGAGAAACCAAGTTTGTCGGTACTCACCTCTGTGAATCTCGATGAGAAATGGCCGAGGCAAAGCGCACGCTCCCAGGAGTTCGGTTCGTCAATCGGAAAACGACGATCATGCACGAAGTCCAAAGAATTGTTAATTATTGAGAGGCAGCGCTGACAGATGGCGCAAAGTGTCGGGTTTTATCGAACTCGTTTACCACGCAGACTGGTGTTTTTTTATTTAAATTATTCTTACATTAAAATTTCAATCTTTCGGCTAAATTTACATACATAAATATTATTAGCATATTATATTATTTAGCTTCTCTTAATAATAAATTAAATAACAAAATTAATTTATTCTCTCTCTCTCTCTGTAGTTTTAATTCGTTTTGTTAATTATTAATGCTGGATAAAATATATTGATGTTATTATAGAAATGTCAATTTCAATTATCATTCAACCGGTAGCTATTGGAAATTTACCGAATAATAATAATTGTTATTTCATTGTACTAAACATGGCTATTTAAACTATAATATTGATTCAATGTACAACTTTTCATTTCGGATATTTAATGAAAATTATTTAAACCTGGAAATGTAATTAATTTTCAGTAATTAGTAACTAGATCAACTATTGATGGAAATTTATGATTTAAGTTTAGTAGGTAATACATGTGAAAAATTTATAATATAAACTCTGTGTAATAAATATGATTCGATTTTTTGATAATAACGATTTATATATATATTTTTTTAGGACTTTGACTGACTATAAGCCATTTTAAATGAAAAATGGCATTAAGAACTATCTACTGGGTTGAAGTAATATCTCGAGAGACGAGCGTATTTTTTACCCAAGGGAAATATTTTTATATCTTTAGATATATTACGATAAACTATAGGTGATGAAAAATTTCATGCTTATGACGGTTATAAATGAATTACAATTATTTGTTGGCTACAAAAAAAAGTAACAACATTTTTTATGATTTTTGATAAAACTTCAATTTTTGATCCACGATACCATTTTATTACCTAAAGAAGAAGATTAATCTCTCAAGTACTTTTTATTAAGGCCATAAATGATATACTCGGTAGTTAATTTTTTTAAAAAATTTATCAGAAAACAAAATAAAATTCTGTTATTAAGTATCCAGATAATAAAAACTTTATTAAAGTAAATTTTAAAAATAAAATAAAAATAGTTTAAAAGAGTGGAAGTATGTATTGAATATTCAAGTGTTGATCGAATCTAAATCTATTGAATATTCCCATAGACCGTGTATAATACACTATGAATCAGAATCGGAATCGAAATCGGTCGATGAAAATTTTCGCCTTTCACCCTTCAATCTAAACATCCACGAGGCTCTTTGTTCTCTTCAGGACTGGCGCGGGGTCACCAGCTCACTCGAAAATTCACCCAATATCGCTCACTCACATCGAGTACACTCGTTCCAAAAAAATAAGCTCATAACATCAGAACACACCTGAATTTTGAACAATTCCAATTGATTGGGAATCCACCAAAAACAAGCTTAAACTTTTCAAGACGTCTGCTCGGATTTTCAAAAACCTCTGCAATTGTTTATAAATTTTATTATAATATATAATAATTGTTCACCGGAATGATGTCCAGAGAATATAATAATGCATGAGGATTATAATTATTGATAACGTTCTTACTGGTCGATGGATTTAATGTATTATTTAGTAAATTAAATTTTCCGGCAAACAAAGGAGAGTAATTTAACTGAGATTAACATACGATATTCCTAAATTTTAATTTATTATTATTAATAACATGGGATTATTTTAATAATAATATTTTATATTTCAATAACGATAAAAGGCTGAGAAGCTAATTTTTATGCGACTCCACGTCTTGAAATAAATATCGACGACATACAAAGCAAAGCGAGTCGGATATTAGGTAGCATTTATTTATCTTTCTTTTCTCAATTCGAAGACAAGAGGACAGAAAAAATAAAAAAATGAATTAATAAAATAGTATTGCAGACAAAGATTGAATCGGTAAAACTCGATCGGTGGATTTAAAAGTATTAAAATATTGCGAATAAACTTTCACTAAATTACTTTTCAAATAATAACAATGAATTTATAATATTAAAAATATTTAATCCCTTGTTATAGTTTTAATACTCGGGTTACAGGGACTGACGTATTGACAACCTTTTTTATTTTAAATTGTACTATTAGAGTGTCATTAAACTTTATATTGGAAATTTTCGAGCTTCTTAACTTTAATATTACAGTTGAAAATGTCATCCGATTGCCTTCAGTAAATTATAAATTTTTTAATACCTACATTGGCAATTAAAACTTGAAAATATATATTAATTTTGATCTAGATAAGCATCAGTATTTATTCTTCGAAATAGAGGGCATTGTTGATATGACATTTCACAGTCGAGACAAAGCCAATTGTCTTTTCTGTATTTCTCTGGCAATAATAAACAGCATTCCATTGTCAAACAATAAACGTCAATAATTGGGATGCATTCACGCGCTAATTAAATAAATTAATTTTTATAATCGCTAAAAGCCAGGCGAACTTTTAATTGCCGACGATCACGTTTCAGACAGATAAATAATTTTTCGCATTTTATTTAATTAATATTCTTTTAGGAATATGTATCCGTTATTTCATTCAACGTTTCAAATATCCTTAAGCTTTTATTTAATTTAATTAACTGACAGCCGAGGATTTTTATCAGCTGCGAATAAATAAACAATGATAACAAAAGTACGCAGATTAAAGTAGATTATATTTATTTAGTTGAGAATGAGAATGAGAATGAGAAAGTCATTTGAGTGAGGAAAAAAAATTTTTAATTATCTTCTGCGATCGCCGTGATCATTTCCATTGCTATTATGAACGTGAGCATGGAAACCGGTATCATCTGCATGGTACTTGACAGTCCGGATATTACCACCGGGTTCTTGAACGGTGTACTCACCCGACACTTCGTTCCCTATTTTATGAATAGAAAAGTTAATAAAATAAAAATAATTGAAAAAAAAAAAAAAAAAAAAAAAAAAAAAAAAAAAAAAAAACC
>JZSA01007968.1:0-22621 GCA_000956155.1 Cotesia vestalis
TTTTTTTTTTTTTTTACGAATATATAAGTTAAGTAAAATTTGAGGGTTTGAAAATGCTATTCAAAAATTTGGAGTATTTCTTAAATATATTTTTTATTCAAATATAAATTCTATATTTTTTCCAAGTATGACTCAGTACACTGACAAAAAAACTCCCTGATTCTGGAGGGAAATTCTTGATCAAAGAAAATTGTTTTGTTGCTTTGATTTAAAAATTTCTTGTTTCAAAAATCGTTTTCTTAGCTCAAGAAATTCTTCTTGATCAAGAGTATCCCGTGAAAAAATTTTCTTATCTGATCATACTTGAAATACAGACTATAAGAATTAAAAAAAAAATGTATTCAAAATTTTTTTTTACTTTTTGAAATAAAAAATTTTTCTTGATTTATCTAAATTTCACTTGATATGAATTTTTCTGCTTAATTTAAAAAGATTGAACGCTGCAAAATGATGTTCTTGATTCAAGATTTTTTCTTTTGAATCAAGTTAATTTTTTTATTACTGAAAAAAATTATGAAAATTAATATTCTAAAGAAAAAAAAAGTCAGTAATATCTTGAATAAAAGTTACAACGTTTTTCAACTCTCAAGAAAAAATTCTAAAATATAAAAAAATACGCTTCCTCTTTTTTTCTTCAGAAGAATTTTTTTCTTTATTCTCAAGTTTTGGTTTTTCAACTCACAGATGAATTTATTGAATTAATTATTTACTAACTGAAAATCTCAAAGGAGGAATAAAATTTTTAAGATTTTTTTTTTCTTGAATCAAGTAATATTTTCCGGCCTGTGTAATAAAAGAAAAAAAAATAAAATACATTAACTTACGTGGCGGAGGTGTACTTGTAGTAGTTGTGGAAGGAGTAGTAACAGCAGTAGTAGTACTAGTAGAGCTAGTTGTACTAATAATAACACTGCTACTAAAACTAAACTGATCTACATCATTCATCGTTGGCTGAGTCGTTGATTTTCTGTTAACTTCTGGAATAACATTATCCTCTTCAACGCTGTCAGTAATCAGGGGAGTGACTGCAAAAAATGTCGCCGACGTGCTCCAGGAGTCTGTAGACAGGGTCGTAGTACTGGGCTTCATACTGGAATGATGGTGATGTTTTTTCCGCGCATGAAAATCTTTCTGCGACTCGACTGTAATTGATTTAACAGGCAAGATTAACTTCGATATTGCGGCGAGTTGGTATTAAATAATACAAATATGGCAACAATGGGTCTCGTTCTGATGAAGGGAGATGAAAGAAAACATCAATGCATGACCTCGAGCCGCGTTTGTATACCCTCTCTGACAATAGGACACATGGGAAAATTGAATAGTGACTTGTGAACTGGATTTCCACTCGTCTCCTGCTCCATTCGGGCACTTACTATGAGCATATACGAGAGAGTAGCAAAGGCAACCGAACCAATTTCTTGATATCTAAATTACTTATCTAGTCGGTTGAATACCAGTCACTGTGTACTCATGACTGAGTCTTACAACAAATAATAATCAATAATGTAATATACCTTCACGATCTTCATGTGCGTCTATTCATACGGGATAATTAAATAACTTTATTAATAGAAATAGAAGTCTATATATGTACTAATAGTGACTTGAACATTCAGCGACACGTTGAAGGACATTTTTAATTAAATAAAATTGCAATTTAATTGACATAAATGCTCGGATAAAAATTGGCTAAGTCTGATTAGGTTTTTTTTTTTTTTTTTTCGAATGTTTTCTTGTAAAATTAATAGAAATTATTTACGCTAATTTTTAAATAGAATGAATTAATTTTTATAGAATATGATTGAAGCTTAATTGGACGGAATAATGATATAAAATATTGTATATCGAAACAATGTACAGTATAATAATTTGACATCGATTGAAAAACTAACTTGATCGAAGAAAATATTCGTTAATATTTAATAAACTTTAAATAATTTATTACATGCAATTTATCAATAATTACCAAATCGTTTATTGAACACAATTTATTACCTATTAATAAATGTAATTTTCTTTTAAAAAAATATCTATTAGAATTTGAAAAATAATTATTTACATTTAAAGACTAAATAAATTGTTTCCAAATAAATAAATTCACTAATAGCTAACAAATTCTTTTAAACCAAAAGTTTAGCATTAAATAAAATTCACTGAAATTTTTTTTAAGTTCAAGAATTTTTCTGGCTAATTAAAAAAAATCTTCTTATTGATTTAAGATTTTTTTTTCTAGGATCAAATTAATTTTTTTATCACTCTAGACTTAATGCATCAGCACTTTTAAATTTTCATCTTCCCAATCAATGAAATCGGAAAAAATACTCACCAACACAAGGATTAACCCAAAGTAATCTCTGCCATCCCAAACAATCATACAGCTGCGTAAGTTCAGTGCCCTTACAAGCGCAATTGGATCTCAGTTCCGTGCCAAGAATTCCTAGCATTGCTCTTCTGCAGTCAGCGGGCGGACCCGCGCATTTTTTCGTCACGCTATCCACAGCACAGCTCTGCTCGTAGTGCTCCAATTTATTTCTTTAAAAAACACACACCCAGCAAACAGTCATTAGTCATTTTCATTATAATTATAAATTTTAACAAACTCATCAGCTAATTAATACAATATTATTTAATAAAATATCATCAGCGATAATGATAGTGAGGATCAATATTGCCGGCATTAATTAGCGTTATTGATAGCGTATTTATTATTTATTTTCAATTAATTTGACTCAAGCGACTGTTCAATAAATGAATTAAATAAAAATTTTTAAAATATATTTTTTATGATAGCAAAATATCGCAATACGTCAAAGTAAATTGACAAAATAAATTTCCGAGGAAATGAAAATAAAAATAACTTTAAATTTCGCGGTATTATTGTTATTGAGGTCAAGTGCTAAAAGGTAATTGATTTTTTTTTTTTAAGGTATAACAGACATAAAAGAACTACTGCTTTTAAATTATTTTTTTTTTTTTAACTGTTGTTGTTGTTGTTATTGAGCTCGGAATGCTCGATCTTAATTGTATAATTTATAATATATTTCGCGAATTGAGGTCAAGTTTCAAGTGTACATTCGAACCCGAACACCGGAAGAAGAAGTAGGGGTGCCACTTTGGATGAGGCTGATGTAAGGAGATCAAGAGTAGTTAACCTCTGACATTTTTATTACGCTAGTACACTGAGCCGATGATCGTACGGATGATGATTATGATGATAATGATTATAGGTTGATAGGATTAGTAGATTACCTGCATGTGATGTCCTCGCGGCATGTCAGCGCTAAACTGTGACAGGTTGGGAGCTCGGATAGATCGTGACCTTGCGCGCAGACTGGGTGCATCTTTTCTTGGGCTACTATGCACGCGTCATCTTTGTCTTGAGTTTTTCTGAAGATAAAAAGCAATGGAAGATTCATTTATTTATTATTCAGTCGTAATTAAAAATTATAAGCTCGAAAAAAAATTTCATATAATTGCATAAAAAAAATAATTGGTAAATCCAAACGTACATGCTTTAAATGTTGTATGAAAACTTATCGAAGTAGTTTAAGTATAATAAAAATTATAATAAAGCAATTTAAAAGTTATCTCAATAAAGTTTTCAGGAATGGTCTTACAAGTTGAACGCCCTTATGAGTATCGAAAGTTTTTTACAAATGACAAATACACGTGAGCTCATGAACTCTGTAAGAAACTCTGTTTACTAAAAATGTAATCCAATGTTGGAATAGGTGGATTAAAATTTGCACGAGACCAAGGAGTGCCTTTTTGATTGTTGATGTACAAAACGATTTTATAACAGGGTCATTGAATATAAAACATTGTGCTGCACAACACGATGGTTCGGAAGTTATCGAACCGATAAATCGTCTTCTTGATACAGTACCTTTTGATTCTGTTTTTTATTCATTAGATTGGCATCCTGTTGATCATGTATCATTTATTGATAATTTACATTTAAGGTAAATTTAATAATAATAATAACAATTATTATTATTAATTACAATAAATTATTAAATAAATAAATAAACAATTATTATAATTTTTATAATAATAATCAATTTTTTTTACAGAGATGTTGATGAATCAAGTCCAATTCCAAAAGAAAGCGCAAAAGTATATGATACAGTAACATTTAAAGGTCCACTTGGTCTAAAACAACGATTGTGGCCTCGCCACTGTGTCCAGGATTCCTGGGGCGCAGAACTTCACAAAGATTTAAAAATAGTTGATAAAGCTATTAAAATCTACAAAGGAACAAATCCGGAAGTTGATTCATACTCCGTTTTTTGGGATAACAAAAAACTTACAACGACAACGCTATCAAGTCAACTTCAAGATAAGGGAGCTACTGACATTTATATCTGCGGACTTGCTTATGATGTTTGCGTAGGAGCTACCGCCGTCGACGCGCTCACCAGCGGATATCGCACCATCCTGATCGACGACTGTAGCCGCGGGGTTGACCTCGTCGACATTGAAAAGACCAAGGCGATGGTGATCGCCAGCAATGGTGTCATCGTTAACTCGAGCCAAGTAAAGGCGATGGTAGAAGGCCGCGATCGCAGGCCTGAGCTCGGATACAAATTAGCTCTTGAAATAAAACAGTTCCTTAAAGAAGCAATTAATGATAAAGAAAAATAATTAATTGTTTCTCAATGTTTAGATAAATAAATTTAGCATTTAATGCGGAGTACTTAATGCTTTATATTATTTTTAATTTATTTATTTTAAGACAAAACAGTCTGTAAATAATATTTAAGGTAAAAGACACAATTATTGACACTTGCAATTTTATTCTAATTAAAAAAATAAAATTTTTTCAAAAAATTAATTATCTTAAAATTTTTAACTCAAAAATTTTAGTTATTAATTTCTTAAATTGGGTTTGATATTTTTTAGCGATAGTTATTTATGATTTAAATAATTGAGAGAAAAAGAAAAATTTTGTGACGAGCATTTTATTATTTTTAAAAAAATTTTTAGAGTTTAATTTAGTATCATCACACTGATAAAAAAATTGACTTGACTCAAGAGCCAAATTCTTGAACCAAGAATTTCATTTTGAAAAAAATGATTTTCTTGAGTCAAGAGAATAAATTCTTGAAACAAAAAAATTTTCTTAGACCAAGAATAATTTCTTAGCTCAAGAATTTATTCTCTTGACTCAAGAAAATCATTTTCTTCAAAATGGGATTCTTGGTTCAAGAGTTTGGCTCTTGAGTCAAGTCAATTTTTTTATCAGTGCAGAAATGTCTTGATAAGAATTAGTGCCTTTTGATTTTATACAATTTTTAGTAGTCAATTTTTTATGTTAATTTTTTGGAGGAGTTTTTAGTAGTTGTTAGGTTCTATAAATTTGTTCGGTCATATTTATCGATTAAATTATTTGTAATTGATCCTGTTTTAGCACTATTATTTTTTAAATTTATTTAAAAAGTACCCAAACTATTAGTGTGATTATAAATATAAAAAAAAATCATTAAGCCAAAATTTTCTTATTCATAATTCGTAAATCTCGGCAGTCGCAGGTGACTGCAGGTTGCTAGTATGATAATTCTAATTAAAAATACAATTGACGAAAGTTTTTATGTCCATTCTTAAGAATAACTCCTGCAGAGCATGCTTCTGCTCTTGTCTTTAATTTATTTCTTTTCTTAAAATTTATTTACATTCTCGTCCATCCCCACAATAATCATTTCACTTACATTCCTCGCCTGATTACTGTCCGCATTATCAATTCGCGTTAAGCAATGACCATCAACCACAAACCATCACATATACATCCGCACATTAATTGCATTTGAACACGAAATAATATTTTTGTCGAGCAATTAAATTGCACTAATAAAATAAAAAATAATAAAAAATACAGATGGAATGTTTGAGAATAAATAATATATAGTTAATTCATGGAGCATTTTGTCCCCGACTTGGCGTCGGCACTTTTCAAACACGACTTTGTACACACGTACGTACAAATCGTTAGAGAATCGTTACGTGGAGATAATATGAGAAGGCGAGTAAGGTATATTGTCATTTGTATAGTAGTCACATGTGTCCTCGTATGTTCGTATGTATGTTTGTTTGTATAGAGTGGAGCAGAAGCAAAAGCTTCCTGACTATACAGCAGTACAGAGGCCGTTTATTTATTGGATCTGTTGGATGTAACGGTGCATACCTTACGCGTATTCCTCTTCAGATTAACCATCTTTCCATTGTTTACATATTTAATCTTTTGGTTTACCAATACCAAATGTATAATGAGTTTAATTTGCTAATAGATGTTATCGCGTTTTTATACTTTAAATGTTAAACTCATACATCATTTATTTTTTATTTTAATATTTATTACATTTATAATCTTTAACATTTTATAAATATTTATTCACCGTGTATGAATAATAATTGGTAATCTTTTATTTTAAATGTTACAAAAATTACTATTGATGTTGTTAATTTTTAATTATTTTGTTATTATAAAATAATAAACTTTGACCTGGTAATTAAATTAAATAGTCCAATTACTAATTTGAACTTTGAATTGTGTGCTGGATAGAAAAAATATTATAAGGTAGTTAATATGTCATACTTACTGGGAATAATAATTTAATTTATATAATGTGTTATTAGAGGAAAAAAAAAAAAAAAAAAAAAAAAGAAAGAAAGATAATTAATGTTGGCCTATTCTAACCACGTATTGGAAACAGTTTCTAAACGTGCTTTCCGGCTAATGTATCTGTTCTTAAAACATTAATTATAAATATTATTTAAATGAAGGTAAGAAAGGGGATTTAATATAAATATGTTCAAAAAAAATTGTTTTTCAATTTTTTTTTTTTGGAAAGTTTTAAATTAATTTTTTTCTTAAAATTTCATATTAATTCCTTTTTAATCATTTTTGTCAATAATTTTATATTAATATTTTTCAATAATTTCTTTAAAGGTTATTTTTGTTAATTTTTAATCATTTAATTTCAACTAGCAACCTTGTTGTTGACAAGACGCGAGGTCATTTCTTAATTATTGATATTTTTAAAAATGTAAGCTCATCCCGATTTTACACTCATTAAGAGCTTTCATTTAAGTACCCAGATACATTTTGATATATTTTTCATATATACATATATATAATATATATAAATATATGAAAAATTGATGTGGGTACTCAAATGAGAGGTTTCGATGAGTGTAATGTCGGGGTGAGCTTATATCTTTAAAAATATCATTAATTGACAAGATACAATTTAATTCCTTAACTGTTGACATTTTTTAAGATATAAACTCATTTTGATGTTACACTAACTGAGACCTTACATTTAAGTACCCACATGGCGTTTTTTATATATTTTATATATATGGTATTTGTAAAATATATAAGTATATAAAATATAAGAAACATTGATGTGGGTACTCAAATGAAAGGTCTTGACGAGTGTAACATCGGGATGAGGTTATATCTTTAAAAATGTCAATTGTTGACAAGATAAAAGGTCATTTCTTAATTATGTATCTAGAGATAAAGAATTTTCTAATGCAGCCTAAATAGTTATCATAATAAATTGACTATCGGTGAGAATGATATGAAACCTTGAAAAGGCACAAATTCAAGTCAAGACCTTTGCAATGACACTAAATTTCACTAAAAAAAAACCGATTTCATTATATGACTATCCTGGACACAAAATTTTTCTTATCCTCTTAATAATATAGACAACAAGTTAATTTTATATAAATTTTTTAAAAATTATTTTATTAAAAAATAAGTAATGTCGGGGTGAGCTTATATCTTTAAAAATATCATTAATTGACAAGATACAATTTAATTCCTTAACTGTTGACATTTTTTAAGATATAAACTCATTTTGATGTTACACTAACTGAGACCTTTCATTTAAGTACCCACATGGCGTTTTTTATATATTTTATATATATGGTATTTGTAAAATATATAAGTATATAAAATATAAGAAACATTGATGTGGGTACTCAAATGAAAGGTCTTGACGAGTGTAACATCGGGATGAGGTTATATCTTTAAAAATGTCAATTGTTGACAAGATAAAAGGTCATTTCTTAATTATGTATCTAGAGATAAAGAATTTTCTAATGCAGCCTAAATAGTTATCATAATAAATTGACTATCGGTGAGAATGATATGAAACCTTGAAAAGGCACAAATTCAAGTCAAGACTTTTGCAATGACACTAAATTTCACTAAAAAAAAACCGATTTCATTATATGACTATCCTGGACACAAAATTTTTCTTATCCTCTTAATAATATAGACAACAAGTTAATTTTATATAAATTTTTTAAAAATTATTTTATTAAAAAATAAATTAAGTTTTTTTAAGTAAAGGTAAACATGATTAAAGCTAGTATTAGTTATTACATATCTCACTTTAATTTTATCTACTTGGTAGGTCGTCAATATAGTCAATACAGTACAATAAATTTAGTTGGTAAATCGAGTGGATACCAGCACTTACCACTCTTGTACTGTTGCATTACATCTTAAATCGATATTACAAAAAAGTCTATGGATCTAATCGTGCTGTTTGATAATCCGTACGTGCGGACATTAAAAACATTAGAGTATAGGCCATCGAATCTAATCGAACTACTTTAGCAACAATCGATCCTCGTGATCGTCTACGCCCCGGTGCTTCTATTGCATACAATAAATAATACTTTTATATTTATTAAAAAAAAAAAAAATAATTCCGCGGGAGAAAAGTAATACTATTTCTTCCCCGTTGTTGTATTCTAATTCCATTATAAGCAAATCGATTAGTGTATTTACATTTCCGTATTATTTATCATAATAAATAAAATTATAAAAACTTTCTTTGGAGATAAAAAATAATGTCGCAAATTATTCACCTATATCATTAAGTAAAAAAAGTCCTAAAATTGAATTATTATTTATAACATTTTTATTGCTCGTAAACATAGACGCAAAACCACGTGAAAAGAAGAGAAGGAGATAAATTATAGTTTTTAGAGTAAAAATAGGTCCCTTGTAGAAAATACTGCAAGTATTACACTTGACACTGTAATAATTAAGACTAGATCTTGTAATAATGCAATTACAATTGAAAATACTTTATTTTACAACTTCGAATGTATTTTTAGTTGCAGGAAAGTTTAAACTAAAAGTTACTTATCATTTTTCAAGTCATTTATTGAGAAATTAACAGTTAACAATTGAAACTAATTTTTTTATTTTATAAACATTTTTTTCTTTTATTTTATAAGATTTAAAGTTTGAGCTACTAATTATTGATAATAATAAATATACTGTGAATTATAACAGCTCAATCTGTAATTATCAAATTCTCAAGCTCAGTTATTGAAATTTGAAGAATTTATACGAAAAATTACAGTTTGAGATATGAAATGTGAAAAGAAAATTTAAAGGTTTAAACCTTTTACCATTATAAACTAAAAAAAGGTTCTATAATAGATGAAACTGTAATACGACGGTCTAATTAGCAATTGGTCTAACTCCTTATTTTTTAAAAGGTGATTTTTTAACATTTTGATGTAATAATAGCCCGCTTATAAATTACTTGAGTGATCCTAATCAAAATATTATACCTCTATTAAATATTACACGGTTTATTTAAGTGAAAATAAATTTCTAATTAATTTTACACAGTAAAAAATTTTGCGACATTGCGTCAAAATTTTGTGTTAAAAATTTAAAACTTTTTTGTCTTGATTTAACAGAATAAGTATTAAATTTACACATAAAAGTGTTAAATATTTAATACAAAAATTTTTAACACTTAATTTTTTTTGACGCAATGATGCAAAATTTTTTACTTTGTATTTTCGTATAAATGAAAGATTCTCTAGAACGGAGTCAGACAATTTGCTAATTAAAACGTCGAGTAGTTGGATTGTCTCAGAAATAATGTAATTTTTACAGTTTCACATTACAGGGACTTGGCTGGTATTTAAAACTCTAATAAATCCTAGTTATAAATTTAATTTTTCACTGTTAATAAAATATTAGTTAAAAAATAAATTTTGAACCTAGAATATTTTTATCTTACAAAACAATCTTTGGTATATTTATATATATAAATATTTAGATTACTGAAACATTAAATAAATAGTTTGTACGTCCCTAAACTCTCTCAATTGCTCATAAATATTTATTAATCGATCAATATCAGTGCAATTGGACTGTGAATGTAAGTACATATATGTATAGACTGATGTATTGTGTAAGCAAATATGTAATATACAAAAGTAAGCAAGCTCATCCATCGTTTCTTGTCATCATCATTTAAATTTCATTTTATTTGTATTTATGTTTATATAAATAATATTATGAAAGATGTTGATTTTTTTCTTACTTTAAAATTACCGAAATTATTACTTAGTTGAAAATAAAATGCAATTAAAGACTCTCTCATTGATTATATTCTAATATATTTATTACATGATGATAGAATTAGACCAATGAATGAATAACCAGTTAAGTAATCATAAATCATAATCACAAATTGATTATTTTCATTTTATCTAATTATATTTTAATTATGTAACTCTATTAGTTTTTTAATAACACGGAAATTACAATAAAATTATTCGAAATAAAAAATCAAAATTGAATCATAAGTATGTAATGATAATTGCAAAAATGTCATTGACAATAAATCATTACATAATCGTGGAATTTATAAATAATACATTCTTTCATTTTTTTTTTTTTTTTCTTAAAATCCCAATACATAACAATAAAATTTATTATTAATATTTAAACATGGAAAGAGCAATTACGTAATACTGAGAGAGAATCGAATTAAGCTAATAAAGTAAAATTCTATATTGATTTCGCAATAATAAATAATAAAAATGTTAAATGTAAAATGGATTAGTAAATAAATAGATAATAAGGATGTAAAGTTAATTTACAATTCAAATAAATCGTAACTATAATAATAAATAAATGAAAAAAAAAATATATAAAGGCTGTTGTGATGAATTACAGTAGATAGATATCTTGACATAATTCTCGGCTAATTATAACATTGATTGAAATTACAAACATAAACCTACACTTAGTATTTAATTTTAAATTCTTGATTCTCAATCGGGATCGAGATTGGGATCTCAATCTCGATCTCGATATTATTATTTAACTGTTACAATAGATATCTAGGCTACTCATATTACTACTTTACTATCTTTACTAACGCGTATTTATGTCCAGATAGTTTAATAATAATAATAATAATAATAATAATAATAATAATAATAATAATAATAATAATAATAATAATAAATAATTTAAATAAATTAAGAACAGGTGTCTTGAATTATTCCAACAATTTATATGTTATAATAATTTTCAAAACTCTACTGAATTTATATTTAATAAATAAAACAATTGAACAAAATTATGTTTTCGACTTTTCGTTTCATTATGGTCAATAGCCAAATGACAATATTAATTAAAAAAATTAAATTTGTCAAGAAAAAATTAAAAAACGACCACCTTTAATAATATCACACAAGTACCTGATATTTTGGAGCATTATTAAGTAACGGATAATTTCCCTGTGCATCACCATTATGTAAAAGGTGATTGTCAACAAGGTTCCATCCCCAAGAATGTTCATCAGACCCCAGTAAAGCTACGTAACCATGGCAAATAAGCGATGCTTCTTTAGTAGCAATGCCTATTACAGCGACAGTACCAAGTGGACCTTCCCAAATAACTTCCCAAGCATGACGTCCATGTCGGAACCCGATTTTTCCACGACACCCGTCCGTACTCTGAGCCACTGGGTTCCTGAAATGAAACGATCAATTAGATTGTCGAATTAATCTATAAATTACCAACTAAATAATAATAATGAAATAAATTTACCTGTGTAAAGTAAATCCACTGGGTTTGATAAAAATATTTCTCGAACAGTCATTGGGATTCCAGGCATGATGAAGTGCTCGTAATTTATCTTTGTAAGTAGGTACTGATGACAATAATTCAGAGCTAAGTGCTTCTTGAGCCAATTTTCTAATGCAGTGCATCCGCCAAATTTCATTGTTTTCATCGTTTAAAAATCTATACCACGCTTTACAAACTAATAAACAATTTCTAATGGTATTTAAATCTAGATATGAAAATATTATTTCTAATACATGGTCAGACAGCCTGAGTACTATATCGTCCATTTTAATGTCGCTGTCAATTATTTAAACTGATCAAGACAAAAACTGTCATAGACGCCGGCGTGAACACACACAACACACAATCTTGATATTAATCAGCAATCAGCTGTTGGATTATTTTTCTTTAAGGTTCGTCTCTATTTTTATTTTTTCAACAACCTAACCCTCATTTTGCGACGGCAATTTCGAAAAACGGGCTGCAAAACAGCCAATCAAAATCATCCGTCCCAAAAATCAGTTTTCTTATTTGCTCACGAGAGGGCATCTGAGAAGGATCATTCAGAAAATAACGATCAATTTTCCCTGCTGAGTGTCCAAGTAGTCAAGGACTGAAATAATCGAGTATGGAACACGTCTCAGCGCGCGCATCTAGATTATACATGTATATTTAATATAAGGGTAAGGACAAGGACACAGTGCTCAGTGAAAATAAGTTAGAATGAGAAAAAGGTGGAATACCACGTGATATAATATCAACCAACCAGCTGTTTAGCTTTGTCCTGCCGCCAAGCTTATCCCCAGGTCTAGTTGCACGCAGAAGCTACGATTTCCCTGTTGCCTCATCCTAAAAAATGTTTAACTACTTTTAACGAGGATGAGCTTATTGGTATAATAAATTAGTTAATAAATATTTATTACTTAGATTATTAAGTATCTAATAATATTTATTATTTATTATTATTTAGTGTTTGAAAATGGTACTTTAACAAATGTCGCCATTTTGGTGATACCGTGAGTTAGTAAGTGCGGCAGTATAATTTATATTTTTAATAATTGTATTTATTTCAGTTATACATTTGGGTACATTGAGTATATTGTTACGTGGTATTAATATCAGTGATGACACAGCAAAATAAAACAATGAATTTTTATATACAAGACGCTAATGGTAAGTCATACAAATGCCCGCCAATACTTCACACATGTATGCCTATTTTACGCTTAACTTTTACTCCGTTATAATAAATCCTCATAAATTTATTTTTTTATATATTATTTTTTTTTACACTCTGTAATTATTCTAGTTTCAATATAACTACTCGGTGTAAGATAATCTACGGTCATTATCATATTAAAAAAATTTTTTGCCAACTCAATTCCTCAATTTTATTCCCAGACAATGTAGACATATTTTATCCTAATTGTTACTATGCTCCATTAGATATTAACTATTTTATTTACTATTACATCTATTTAACTATTAATTTATCTAATTTTGTGGAATTGAAGTATGGTATTAATTTATTTAAAGAAAAATAAATGCTACGGTTAATTCATTTCAGCAGTTGATTTATCATACCATAAGATTATTATCTTTTATTCGTAATGTGTTATTTATTTATTTAGCTGTTTATTATTTATTAAACAGGGCACCCGCAATTTATTAAGGTAGTACAGAGTACACCTAATAAAGGTGCATTGACTAGCATAGTGGGAGCCACTAATACAAGTGGGATCAAAGTATTCAAGACACCTGGTCAAGACCCACAGGTTTTACAACCGGGAACACAAGTATTGAGGACCATCAGTTTGCAGAGTCAATCAACACCTGGTCAAAGTATGTTTCTTTTTATTGTCAACAAATATCTCTTTTTTACTGATAAATACTATTTATTAAATTATTATAAAATTATTTTATTTTTAACACTGATTAATTAGGACTGGTGACAATACCGCTGCAAAATACTAAAATGACAGCAGTAAAAAGTGGAGATTCTCAAGGTTCTAAAACTATCCAGTTAACGTCTGCTCAAATGGTTTGTTTTATTTTTATTTTAAATCAAGATAACCTATATGACTGCATACTTTCGTTAGTACGTAGCACGATTTACGATTACGACAGCTATTATATGTACATATATTTTTTTTGTTTTTGTAGAGCACTTTGAAACAAAATGTTATGGCACATTCAGGCGGTGGACAACAAATAATAAAAGATGCATCTGGAAAAACATTTGTCACTCCATTACTTGACCATTCAACTAATCGGAAGCGTTATGATGCCGATGGTCATGATTACGTGCCACAGTAATATATTTAATTAATTAATTAATTAATTAATCTTCTTTTTTGTTCTATTTATTTATTAACTGTAATATAAATTTAAATTTAATTTTATTTAGCAAACGAAGAAAATCTGAAAAAGTTGGTAAAGGTCTACGACACTTTTCCATGAAAGTTTGTGAAAAAGTTAAGAAAAAAGGCACGACGTCTTACAATGAAGTAGCAGATGAACTTGTGGGTGAGTTCACGAATCCAGCACACATGAATTCAATAACTGATCAGCAGTACGATCAAAAAAACATCAGACGACGGGTCTACGACGCGCTTAATGTTTTGATGGCTATGAACATTATTTCTAAAGAAAAGAAAGAGATTAGATGGTTGGGGCTGCCGACGAATTCACTTCAAGAGTGTGTTTCAATTGAAAAAGACAAAAAGAAAAAAATTGAACGGATCAAAACTAAAACTCAGCAGTTACATCAGCTTATTTTGCAACACATTTCATTTAAAAATTTGGTCGAACGTAACAGCTGTAATGAAAAATTACACGGTCCACCTAAACCTAATTCGGCAATTCAGTTGCCTTTTATTATATTGAATACTAGCAAAAAGACTGTTGTTGACTGTAGTATCACAAACGACAAGTAATTATAACTCTTATTTATATTTAATTTAATCATTATTATTAAATTAATTTGTTAATTTATTTTTTCTCTTTTAGATCCGAGTACCTGTTCAATTTTAACAATAAATTTGAAATCCATGACGATATCGAAGTTTTAAAACGCATGGGCTTGGCTTTTGGTAATTATTTTTTATTCATTTATTTATTTAATAAAGTTATAAAGTTGATATTAATTATTAATAAATAATCCTGAATAAACTAGGTTTAGAAAGTGGAAAGTGTGTAGAAGAGAATTTACGGCGAGCTAAATCAATGGTACCTAAGTCACTGGAAAAATATGTCGAACGTAAGTTATTAATTTATATTGTGGTAATTATTTACAAGTGGAGACTACTTTATTTTTGGCCATATCTAAGTAAAAAATTAACATTTTTTATTTTTTTATTCTGCTTGTTTTTACGGCGAATTTATGATAAAAAGTATCGTGAAAGAAAAAAATAAAGATTTCGATAGCTTTTTTGCCTTTAAAAGTTGGAACAAATTTTGGCTTTTATGTTTTTGGATAAAATTTCTATTTTATCTTTTTTTGATATTTTTAATATATTTTTTTTTTTGAAAAGTACATAAAAAAAAACGAACAATTAAAAAAAAAATTTTTTAATATCACAATGAAAATTTGTTAAAATTGTGAATCTCAACTTTTTTTTTGTTCATTTTTTTTTATGTATTTTTCCAAAAAAATATATCAAAATTTTCAAAAAAGAATTTCATTCAAATGAATGAAAATTATAATGGTGGACTCCACTTGTAAATAATTACCTATATTTTTATTATCAAAGATATAATGTGACATGAGTAGATTATTTATAAATTTAGAATAGTAATTGTAATGATGATATTAATAATCATAATAATGGAAATTAAAAACCAATTTATAGAGATGGCTTCAGGCGATTTAGACAAGTTTATCCCCGTTACTATTCCCGGACCAAGTGCACCAATAGAAGACGTGGAAATAAAAATGGAAGGTTCTGGCTCGCGGCCACCGTCCTCATCGCACACTTCGTTATCCGGAGAAGCGTCTCCTCCATCACATTACTTTTCGGAAGACGAAGAAGAGGAAGAAGAAATGAGTGAACAAGACGACACAGTTGACAGTGATGTTGATGTTAACTAGCACTCTCAAACTGATGAATTAATTTTCTAACATTAACTATGAATAAGAACAGAAAAAAAAAAAAGAAAAAGATTTCTTGCTTTGCGAAATCAATGGTACCTATTAATTCACACGAACGAAGATCTTATTAGATCATTTCACCCAGATTGAAATTTAAAATATGTTCTTTACGCTACTATATTTCAATAATAAATATACAGATCAATTACTAGAAACTATATTTTAATTATTAATAGATCTGTTGTAAATGCCGTGATAATTTGTTACTGCATTAGTTAATGCAAATGTGGCTTGAACATTTTTCCTTTTTATATCATTAGACACGTACTGGATATTTTTGAATATAAATTTATCAACGAGATATTTGGAAAGCATCTGATTATTGAGATGACACTCAATAAAATATTAAAGTTCAGAACGATTTAATTTTATGATAAGTTATTTTTGAGCTCGTCAGTGAGCTTAAATTTATTACTGTATTGTAAGTTATTATTTCTTCAGATAAATGAAAATAATAAACAATAATATTAAGAATTAAGATAAAGAATAATGATAATGATGATTAATAAAAAAAAAACAAAAAAAAATGAGAAAGAGAAAGAAAAAAAATACAATAAAATAACAATGGCTAATGTGTGGAAGGTGATTGTCATTCGGTGCTATTTTAATCGCGCATCGTATCACAGGTTTATATACCTAGAATGTATGTATTATAAATTATAATCCAATCAATATTATCTCGAGTACATGTATAAAAAAATATAACAATTTCATATGGCACATTTATATTAACATTTTAAAACTGTGGTAAATAACAAATTTATTAAAAGAAAAAAATAACCATTATTATAAAAAGTAATTTCAATTTATAATTCAATCTATTCGATACATTTAATAGTAATATTATAATTATATATATTAATACTTCATTTCAGATACAATTTTTAGAATTTATCCTTACTAATATTATTGTATTAATAATAATTATTATTATTATTATTAAACTTTTTTTTCGTACACATTTGTATAGTTATTATTATTATTAATTATATTTACTACTAGTATCTATAATTATTTTTTTCTTTAGTTATTAATTTAGAAAAAAGGAATCTTTAAATAAAAACAAAAAATACCTGATGATTTATGTTATTTTTTATATCCAATAATAACAAAAAATTTATTTTTAAAAATTATACGAGATCATTATCGTCATACAGGTCATCGAAATCTGAAAGGGTAAAGATTTAATTACCATTTAATGTTTTAATAATGATAGTGTAAATTAATATAATTACCATTAAAAAAATCGGCATGAACAGCTTTTTCATTAGCTGCAAGGTCCATCAGTAGTCCAGTGGATCCACCGGCCTAATAAATAAAAATATAAATAAATAAATGAATCTATCATTTTTATTGTGACATAACCTAGTGTATAATGACATTACCTCCTCGAGATCCATGTACGGACCTGCACCTTCAGGGAACATCTCATCGGCAACTTGAGTTGGTTTCATAGTGGTGAATTTTTTGTTGTCAAAAAAAATATTTGAAAAATAAATTTTACAAAAACAATGTCGCTAATCTTTATCACAAATTTATTGTACTTGTCAATTAATTTTATTCTTCGAGATACAATCCCTCTAGTGGGAATTTCTAGTAACATTGACATGACAAGTATTTATACCCCCGGTATATTCTCAGTTTAAGTCACGTGGTGACGCGGATTAGCTCAAACTGTCAGTTATAATTTTTGATATTTATTTGGTTATGGTTTTTTTGGATAGTACATAAAAATATTAATATTTTAAATAAAATGAGTGATCGCAAAGACTCAGATGTGGATTCATCTGATGATAATGAAGAAGAAGAAGAAGTGTTAGAAAAAAATAAAAGGAGATCATCTATTTTCCAATCCCGTGCTAGTCAACGCCACTGTGAAAATTAAAAAAAATTATTTGTGAAAATTTTTAAAAGCATAATAATTTAAGAAATTGAAAACTGTCAACTAACTTCAATATCATAATTTTATTGTTAATTTTTTTTTTTTAGATGTTGATTCTCAAGATGAGTCAGAAGCTCAAGAAGGTAACGCTCAAAAAGAACCCGATGAGTTTAATTTGGAGGAATACGTTAAATCGTTGAAAGCCGAGTATGAAGAATGGAAAAAAACGTTGAAAGAGAGAAAACACAAACGTCGATTACTTGCCAAGCAAGAAGAAGCTTTAAAAGGTGGAGTTGAACTTGACATTAATATATTTACGGAATCAGAGCGTGAATTTATTCAGGCGCGTCCTAATTATGAAGTGATTTGTGAAAAAATTAATGACCTCGTGCCAGTGGCTGTTAAAGTCGCTCAGGGAAATATTGAAATAAATCATTTGAACGATAATTTGCAACAGTTACTTGGAGAAAAAATCAAAGAATCAAAGATAAAAATGATTGAAAAATATATACAAATGACAAATGATACAGTTGATAATTGTTAAGTAATATTTTTAATTATTTTAATATTTTTTATAAATAACGAGATGTAAGATTTATTGAAATAAAGTGACAGCGTGATTTAATTAAATAATGACTAACAACATATTATTCCTATTATAATTATAATATGTATAATAATAATAATAAGTATTATTATTAGTATTTTATAGTAATAAGTAATTAAAAAATTTAACTTGGCCTAATTTGATTCAGAAACTCTGATATCTTTATGATTTACATTATTTTATGATCTTTGGAATAATTTAAAAATACATATAGCCAATACTTAGGTCACCTATGAAGATGAAAACTTTTTCGCCTCATTGATTTACGTTCTCTGTGAGCTATAAATTCTTTGCGCGCATTGTTTGATCGTAATTCTAATATATGATTTATTTTTCTAACTATTTCTTCAGCTATCGTTGACTCAGCTTCGAAGTCATGGGTTTTGAATGACATTGATTGATGAAGAGATGGTGAACTTAGTGAAGAAACTGAAAAAAATTTTCAATGTATACTAACATAAATTTTTTTTTGACTGTTATATCAATAAAAAAATAAAAAATTACCACTTATATTATCAGAAGTCGACGGATTAGTATATACTAAAGTAAATGATGTTTTAGATCCTTTAGTTTCCGTAATTTCACACCACGCAATGTTTTCCATTTGATAACTGACACGATGCTGACGATTCCAAAACCTATAAGCACTTTTGCTCGTTACTAAAGGATCTATTTCTATTTTATCACCTGATATACCAAGATGAATTTCAGTCTTTGCTCTCATTTTATGAAGAACATATACCCTGTAATAAATTTCATCAACATAAATAACGCTTAATTATTTTTTTATCACCACAATAAATAATAAGTAGGTGAAATTTTATACCTATATAATTGATACAGCGGAGCCTCAATAGCTGTAGTATGACCTTTCATTCTCGCTAAATCTTGGGCGAAAATTTCTTGTTCTTTTTCAGTTGCCTCTCTGATTTCACCAGTACTCACAGGAAGAACGGGTCCAGTCGGCTCATGCCGTTGTCGATCACTTAGACGCATTTCCACTAATCCCAAAGCGGAAAATTCAAATTTACCTATTTTTTCTCTTGGATCTAGACAAGGAAAGTCACCATCTACTTCTCCATCATCTTCAGCTATATACAAGCCATACTTATTTATTTCTTTTCTATAAGACAAAATTAATTTAAATTACTTTAATTATTAATCGAACATTTTTATTTAAATAGCTAAAAAATTACTTACATTAAATTATGGTTAGGATTTTCTGTAGCGTACTTATAACAAATTAAACCGATAAATTCTTCAACCGTTGCTGAACACATCACAGTAACTTGCATTGGATAAACACGCTCTTCTTTCGGAAGTATACACATAAATATACGATACTTACGCACTGGTACTCCAACTAAACCCTAAAAAAAAAGAAAATTATCAATGTAATGATGGAAACAGCAAACGTCTAACTACTTACTTAAAAAAAAAAAAAAATAACTTACACTGCCATCGAATTTAGCGTATTCTATAAAACGATTAACAGGAATATATGGACATTTAACTAATTGTTCAGACAATAATGAGTGTCTTTTAACATTACTATTGTTTTTTTTACGAAAATCTTTTTGCTGAAACAACTCAGCAATTTCTTCCTTAGTCAAACGTACAGATCTTGACTCCCACTTTATATGTTTAACTCTAGCAGCTTTTTTACGCTCAAGCTCCATTTTTTCAAGCTTCTGAGCGGTATTTGATCTTGGTCTGTGACCAAAACTCATATCTAAAATTAACAAAAGCCCAACTAGTAACAAGTACAATAATAAGTAATTTATAGTAAATAAATAAATAAATATAATCACCCATTTGTATATCGTATGACTCAGTCAAAGCATCAAGATCTTCATCATCGCTCTCTTCAAATCCTAGATAACACTGGGCACCGTTGGCTTTCAATTGCTTTGGTATATCTTCTCTCGGCATTACAGCTTCACACATACCTATGCAATAAATATTAAGTGTATAATAATGTATTTTTTTCAGTACTATTGTTGATAAAACTATAATAACAATAAAAAGTTTTAGGTTGGATTACGAGTCGCAATACAAACCAGTGTCATCTGTAGAAATAAAACTGTCACGGATGTATGAAAGAAGCCAATGTTTATTGTCGTACAAGGCCATGATTATTTTGCCTCGACGATTTTATTAAGTTTAAATCATTTCTTGTCTTTTTCACATTTATTCAATTATTTATTTATGTAATTATATTCAGTTTGCCGCCCGCTATTTCGTTAGCATTTCACACACGCAAACTTGCTAACTCACAGACACTCGGATTATCATAAAAAATCCCCTTCCGAGTGTATGCAATCTCAATCGATAACTTTTCACTCCACGAGGTTTTTTTAATCAACCAGTAGATGGCGATGATGATTAATTAAAATTTTTTGAAATTTATCACGCGTGCGCTGTAATTGGATATTATTTTAAATTAAAATTATTTTAATTTAATAATTTTATTTTAATAATATGACACTGAAGTTAATAGACATTAGAAATTTTTTTAGAATAATAAAACAATAAAATTTTTAATAATAATAAAATTAGCCGACATTTTTAATATTTTCATTTTTTTTAACAATTAAATTATAACAAAAAAATATTTTTCAAAAATTGCATGGGCAATTTTTAAAATTTTCTACATGTGAAATTTTTTCTTTTATTTTTTTTTTAAATAATTTTTCAATTAAAAAAAATTATAAAAATTTTATAAGACTGAAGTTGACAGATGTTAAAAATTTTTTTGGAATCTTATAGCAATTAAATTAATAAAAAAAAATTTACTCAAAAAGTTTCACATGTGAAAATTAATAAAAATTACAAGTGAAAATTTTTAGAAGCATTTTTTTATTGTAATTAATTTGTTAAAAAAATTTTTAAAATTGACAGCTGACCGCTAACTTCAGTATTATAAAATTTTTAGATGTCGGCTAACTTAATTTTTATAAATTAAATTTAATTAAAAAATTTCACATGTGAAAATTAAAAAAAATTATTACTCGAAATTTTTATAAGCATTTTTTTTTACTGTAAATAATTTGTCATAAGAATTCAAAAATTTGACAGCTGTCAGCTAACTTCAGTATCACAAGTAATAATAATTATATTAATTATAGTTTATTTTTACTTACTTGTCATATTATTTTTCCATTAAATAATTAACTTTTAAAAAATTTAATATATTTTTCTAAATCTTTGTCACTAATTTCTCCAGACAAAACAATTTTCACAAAAATTAAAGTTAAGCTCATCAGCGCCATTTTGTTTATTGTAAAGTGGCGCCAAAGTGGTAGATTTAAAAGCTCTAAAATTTAAATCCGGCCGAGCTGCGGACATGAGCAATCAGTTCTCGACAGGACTTTATCCGAGCAGGATCTCACGGCGCTAGAAAAAAAAAATTAATAGATATCACAAAAAATCCTTACTTCTTCTTAAATAAAAATAAATAGTCAGTTATAAAAAATCATACATAGTAAAAAATAAAAACAACACCAAAAGCCACATGTGACAATGGCAATCATCATCAGCAATCCAGTGTTGATATTAATAACCTTTACCTGGACCTTACCTAACATTACTCGGATTTTCTCCACAACGTAGATGTAAACATTGGCGCCAAGGTGTAGGCGCCGTCACATCAACTTTAAAAATCTAAATTAGATAAATTTTTGCAATAAAAAATTAACAAAATTAATCTAATAACTTACATGGAGACGACGGATTATGTTGACGAAGCTCAGCGACGGCTGGAAAATATTCTCCGACGTGCTCGACATTTACGTTTACCAACGCGGGAAATCTTGACAACACGTCCGGCGAAGAAGCTCCTGACACGTACGAAAAATGCACATGCTTGGGTGGTTTTTCTTGGAACTTTTTTAATACTTTTAAGTGGACTTATTTATTTACGTTGGACGACTCCGGATGGAGATACTATCCACACAGTTATCAGGAAACCAGTAAGTCTATAAATCTTTTCTTCTATTTCATTTATTTTCTTCATTTTTTCCATTACCTAATGTTTTTTTTTTCTTTTTTTTTTAGAGTAAAAAAGTTGCA
>JZSA01007972.1:0-10000 GCA_000956155.1 Cotesia vestalis
ACTTTTTTTTTTTAATTTTCAAAATTTCAACGATTAATGCCTCACATGCTATTTTTTAATTTTAGGAATTTTTTTTTTTAATTTATCGAATATTGACTACTACAGTTGTGACTTAACTAGAGCGCAAGGACTTCTTTAAGAAGCTACGTTATTAATTTTTTAGTCTAATCAATTACTAAATAAATATAATCATTATTTATGTACATAAAAGTATCTTTTTTTTTTGTTTTTATATAAATTTTTCTGTGGGTAATTTTGTAAGATCATTGAAGAATTATTTTAACACCGACGTTTTTATACCTGACCATCTTTTAACTCTTATGTTTATTAAAAAACATAACGTCTCTTTTTATGTGGAAGAAAAAATAAAGTTTAAGTGAAAGAAATTAAAGTACAGCATAAGCTTTACATTTTTTACCAAGTATTAGTGCTTTAATTATTTAAATGAATTTTTTTCATTACACAAATGTGTTTCATCTTAGTAAATCATAAGACTAATTACTTTTTTTCTCCTTCACATGGAATGTAGAATTTAGTATGTAATTTTCTTGCAACTTAATAGTAAGTTTTGTTAATAATAAATTTGCAATTATAAATTAACGTCTCGAGTTTTGTAATTTAAAATAAAACTGATTGATGGCCGAGGAAAAAAAAAATGTTTTTTTTTTTTTTTTTTTTTATTTAAACAAAAAATTGATGAAAAAAAATTAAACATGCCTCAGCATGGGTTGACTTCACTTGTAAATAATTACCAAATTTTCTTCAAGAATTTTCCTACACAATTCAAAATAATTTGATTAATTCAAAATTTTTTTCTATTGAGTTAAGTTGATTTTTATCAGTGATAATTATAAATCTATTTAATTAACGATCATAAATAATTTCACATAACACTCATGGATACAAAAAAATAATAACTTTATGCTAATTTTTCTTCCTTGAATTTTTCTGTGTTATGTATCGGATACAATCACATACGACCAGATTGTTCATATATGACTGATACGACCTGTAACTTCTCAGGCCTGTAAGACAATAAAGAACCGTGACACGTCTTAACACGATCGTGAAGCGATCAGCGGATTGAGGATTGACGGAACTCAATCGAAACATATGGGGTGTCTTGCACGTTCATGTTATGGAGATTGGTTTTGCCGGACGAATACTAAACCACTACACAAAAGATACACCTTGCACCTACTTTTATTTCCTATTTCCTCTTTAGAGTCCATCGTCCACCATAAAAACATTACGCATCCGTCCATACTCATTTTATTAAGATTGACATGCACAACCCTCTACTTTATTATTTCTTCTTTCTTCTTCTTTTTCTTCCTTCTAAACATCAGAAAAAAATAAAATATATTTCCCCATTCGCTCCCTCATAAATTATAACAATTTAATCTATAAATATTCTATCCACGCTGTGACATTTCACGCATAATTTAACATCCGATTCAGAGTCACAGCCCGCGAATATTTTTCACCTAAAAAATTTTTTTTATAAATAAATTCATTCTTCAATGACATAAATTATAAATTATAAATATTCTAGGCATTTAAATAATTACAGCAGTGTATCGGAAGTCAGTAATAAATTCCATGTCCATCGTAGTGTCCAGTCACCCCAAATTTTTATGCCCTGGACTCGTATATATACGTTATACGTTACGGCTTCCAGCAAAATAGGGTGAACTCGTCGGTGATATACGTCTTTCCTATAACAGTTAGAATCAAAACAGCATATAAGAGTTCAGGAAAAAGGGGAGGAATAGAAAAGGAACAAGAAAACCGGCATCTAAAACGATCGCCGATGGACCTACCGATTGATCCCGTTTCTCGGAGAAATAAAAATAGTCTGATATCTCTGGCCAGTTAAACGAAAAATAAAAGTGAAATTTAACCATATTTTAGGCAGCGCCGGAAATATTAAATTTGTAGGTATTGATAAAAAGATTTAATTGAAATTTTCGAGGATTTAAATGAAAAGGAATTTTTGGAGAAGAAATGCGCTGAAAAATTTTTTATTTTAAATTCATTTTTGGTATTAAAATATTTTATTATTAGAAATTTTTCAGTCGTATTTTTTGTTGGAAGTTATAGAATAATAATTGAAGAAAATAATGAATTATTGAATTGAATTACGGATCAAAAATAATAATTGAATTTTAAAAATTGATTTATTTAAGCTAGGACTAGAATATAAAAATGATTCCGTGTTTTTTAATTTTTAAGAAATGCTATTTTTCATATTATTGATTAACATCCCGATGTCGCAATCATCAAGAACTTTCATTTGAGTACCCACATGCATTTTGAGATATTTTTTATATATACATATATGTAATGCATATAAATATATGAAAAATTGATGTGGGTACTTAAATGAAAGGTCTTGATGAGTGTAACATCGGGATGAGCTTATATTTTTTGAAAATGTCAATAGTTCACGAGATACAAGGTTATTTTTCTTAAATATTCAAAAATATAAAACGGTTAGACACTGATAGAAGTTTTAATTTAATTATGAAGCTTAAAACCCTTAAAAAATGTATTTGACTTGTTTTACTGCGTTGGAAGCAAACACGAGCGGTATTATGATTATAAATTATAATGTATAAATAAGTGGACTCGTTGTACAGAATGGACTCCGTTGTATGGAGAACACAACGTGCTGTATCAGGCGTTGAGGGTGTCACACGATGTGGATACAGCGTAGATTAGACCTTGGCTGGGGGTGGCGAAGTGGACGATGGTCACTTTGCTGCTCCAGATTGCAATATCATAAACAAAATTTCCTACGGGGTTTTAAACAAGAAGGATAGAAGGCGAACCGGAACGTGTTTAACCTCTTTTATTATGTCTACTCGCCGGCATAATGTCCTCCCTGCAGCAAGAAAACTATCCAGGGTGTCTGCAGCCTACCCCTATTCTATATTCTCTATTCCACATTCTATATTCCATATTCTAGTCTCTTCTCTGTGTTCCCGGTTCGGTACTTGTGTTACCGTGTTTACTCTTGAATATTCATTCTTCCTGATATAACTCGACGCTCTTTTCTCCCCGACTCTCTACTTTCAGCTTCACAGTCCCACAAAAGTCTACATATTAATGATCGACCAAGGTCTTTGTTGCTGACCAGCAACGACAATTTTTTTTACTTTAGTTTTATTGTAATGTTTCGGTGATAATTGTTAAAATTGTATTTGAACAAATACGACTTTCTGATTTAAAAAATATATTTTTTGTTTCGGAAATTAAAAAATTATGTTAAATAAATGAATTAGATTCAATATCTTAAAAAAAGATTTTTTGTAACGAAAATTTCAAATCTTAGTAAAAAATAAAACGCTATAACTTCAAAAATGATTTTTTATTAAAAAAATTCCAATATTTTGAAAATAATACCCCAAAGTTGAGATAAATAAAAAACTATGACTAGTTTAACTCTCCTTAGTCTTTAGTAGCATCAAAGAAGCTTCCCTCGATGAATTCTACAGGTTATGGGCCATGGGCAATGGTCTAGGGGTTTGATTTTTGGGTAGTTGTCTTAGTTGGCCCTCTCTTTCGCCCTGTGTGGCTATAAATACAGAAAAGGAGGCACACACGCTATCTCGGGGACAATAAAAATAGATTTGCTCTGGTACCCGCGCAGTGCAGGATTGCTTGCCGCAAGTTACGATTAAAAGATCGAACGGTTTGATCCGCCCATACTGTGTACGATCTCGAACATACGTGGATTAGTTTTGTTTATATTTCTTATATATAAATGTAAGTTTATATTACTCCTTAATTCTTATTATTGTTTTTATTGTTATGCCTTTGACTTTTTAGTCTACTGAGAAATGGGCTCTGTAGTATGTGTAATAGAAATATTCAATGAATCGCGATGTCTTGATAACGGAAAGAGAAATAAAGAGAGGGGACCCTTTACTTGGACTGTACGATTAGGAATATAGTCTGACGATAAAACCTCCTTTGCGTGGATTAGTTCGCTCAATCAGGAAATATATTCGATGCCCTCATAAAGTATTTCCCCTTACGTACGAGCCCCTATGTGCGCTCTTCCATGTACCACCCACACCCGCCACCCTCAACCCTCTAACATTCATATACTTTCTTTTTATCCTATAGCGTTCTCACTCCATCTGCAATTCATCGATTTAACTTTTATCATTTTTTTTATATTAATTTAATATCCGAGAAATAAATTCTTAAGAATTTTGACATTGAATTTTCATTAAGTTTAGAATTTTTTTTTGATAATTTTCAATGCACCGAAAAAAAAAAAAAAAAAAATTAGGAAAACACTGAAAAAAAATTTAACTTGAATCAAGACGAAAATTCTTGAACCAAGAAAATAATTTTGAAGAGTTTCAATGTCTTGAATAAAAAAAAAAAATTTCTTGAATCAAGTAAAATTTACTTAGACCAAGAACAAATTCTTAGAAGAAAATTTTTCTACTCAAATCAAGAAAATGAAGTTCTTTAAAAGTATTTACTTGATTCAAGTCCATCTTATTTTTAATGAATGAAAAAAATTTTTTAGAATATTAATATAAATTTTTGGAGCGATATGAAAAAAAATTTTGAGTATGTTATTATTAATGAATTTTATTAAAATGAATCAAAATTAATGAAAAATTATTTTTCTTTTATTTTTATACCGACCTCCACCACAAAATAAGAAATTATTGAATTATTCATGTGAGAAGAAAAATTTATTAGACTCAAGAAAATATTTAAGTTAAAATCGTCAAGTAAAATCAAAGTTTTTGAAAGAAAATATTTATTTCGTTAGTCAAATTTATTTTTCTAAAATATTTTCTTTAGGCTTAAACATTTTTTTCTTCTTCTATATGATTAGATTCAGAAAATCTTGAATAACAAGGCAAAGGTGATACGCCTCTGGCACATAATTTGAACATTAATCCAATTAGAAGAGAGTAGACAATTGCAGCGATGCATAAAGTTACTGCAATCAAGCATAGTATAATAAGATTCAACATTTTGCAGAATTTTGACAAAAACGGCTGAGCAAAAAAAAACTTCCTAGAGTAAAAATATGAAACAAAACGATGGGTTGCTTGTTCCATACCTGAAAATTTCCGAAATCGAACTTATCTACTCGGTAGCGCGCATCACTTATGAGAACGTTAAACTTACTGGCCGTCTAGCGGCAGCTTTGGTACTACCTTATCTCCAGACCTTTTAAATGTCGCCTATAAGGTGATTTTTTTTTTTCTAATTTAACTTTTTATTTTTTTGAGACAAATTTTTTTATAAATCTTCAAATTAATTTCTTTTATTATGAAAAAAAAAGCGGTAATTATTTACATGAAAGTAAATATTCAGCGGAGTCGTGTCATATATGTATATGTATATATGAATTCTCAATAAATCCACCCTCGTACACACATCTCTCCTCATGTAAACCCCAAAACTCCACCCAGAAATTCATTAGCGGTATCAGATACTTCTAGTGGGTGCTTCGCGCCGGAATAAATCATACCGAACCGGGCCATGAAACATTTACAAAACCACTTTAATTCCTTTTTCTTTTTCCTTCTGTACCGTGTAATAAATAAATATTATTTTGACTCAGTTTCGGTTAAATCTGATCGAAAATATAAATACCTAAATAAAATATAAGTATTTTTCGTCTTTATCTACATTACAAGTTCTATTTATATTGAAGATAGAAACTGCTCGCAGATAGAATGCTACTCTAAGTTGTTCAAAATCTCGTCTTACTGCATTGAAATCTACCCGAGCGTACAGCATGTCTTGGAAATTTGAAATTAATTTCGCTAAGACTCGGATAACGTCTCTGAAGATCTCCGAGTCTCAAAACTCAATTTAATATAACGATGACCACTTGAAACTCCGGTTGTACACTTTTCAATCGAATATCTCATCAGAGTAATCTGTGTTCAATTATTAAATGAAATTTTATTATTATTTTATCACTTTAACGATAAAAATTTTTTGTCTTTTTTTTTTTTTTTTTTTGTTAAAACTAATAATTTTTTTCAAAAATTACAGATGTAAAAAAATTTATGAGGATCTTTTTTATGAAAAATTTAATTTTTTAAAAAATGCTCTCGTATTATTTTTTCGTCTAAAATAATGATAATTTTTAAGTTTAAGAAGTTCTCGATGAATGTAACATCAGAATGAGCTTATATTTTTAAAAATGTCAATAATTAAGAAATTACGTTGTATTTTATCAATTTATGATATTTTTAAAAATATAAACTCATCCTAGACGTACACTTATCGAGACCTTTCATTTGAGTACCCACATGCATTTTTATATATTTTTATACATTCAAATAATTTATAATTGGACTATTGCTACATCAAAATGTTATGAAATCACTCTCTAAAAAATAAGGAGTTAGACCAATTGCTAATTAGACCGTCGATATAGATTATTTTATTTTATTTATTTTTTTTTTTTTTTTATTATCAGCTTCAAAATTTATCGATAAAAATTTAAAATTGACAGAAATTTAAAGGATAATAAAATTACAACCAATGGATTCAAAAATGGAAAAGTCATTGATGAATCACGCCTAAGGGTGAAAGCATACGTGATCGCTCGCTAGTGGGGCTGCAAGTTAAACTAGCCTTGTTGCTTAGAATCCCTTGTATTTTTTCAAATCAGGCTCCTTTCTTTCTTTTTACTTTTTTCTTTCGCGTCATATATTTATAATGTTAAAATATACCCTTCATGCACTGTCGCCCTTAACTCAACTTTCGTAAACTGACCCAACTAAACCAATCGCCGCGTGTGTTGAAGCGTGACAAATCACTTGACGCTTGCTCTTGGTCGTAAGATAGAAAAATTTTTCCAAAGAAAAACTGGTATAGGAAAATGAAATAAATTTTATAATAATTTAGTCATAGTTAATATATATAACAATGTTCATATTCACTCTCGGCGAGGCAGTTCACCCGCAATTAACGTGCCCTATGATTTAGAGCTCACCCGTTATAGGGCAACTCCGTCGGTTTGATTTACTAGTACGTATAACCGGGAAATTAATTCGAATTGGATGATTTATGGGAAATTTGTGTACGCAAGTGCATCCAACCACTCAGTTACAGTTATAACTATATTAACTTTGTTAATAATAATAATAATAATAATAATAATAATAATAATAATAATAATAATCATATTAATAATAATATTATTATTTTTTTTTTTTTAGAATTTAGTAATTTTTTGAAACATAATTTATTCTAGCCTAAATATTGAATTTATAAAAAAATGATAAGAGACTTTTTTTGTAGAAAATTAAACTCTATAAAAAAAGTTCTAACTAATTTTTTTTTATCTTTGATTT
Organism: Cotesia vestalis; assembly: GCA_000956155.1. Lineage (NCBI taxonomy): Eukaryota > Metazoa > Arthropoda > Insecta > Hymenoptera > Braconidae > Cotesia > Cotesia vestalis. The sequence continues at coordinate 7,356 of JZSA01007972.1, forward strand.
TTTAGACAATATAATTGATTTAGATAAAAAATAATTATTTTTTTATTTTGTGTATAATAGCACTTGTCTAAATAGCAAAAGATAAATTAAATAAATTTTACATAATTGAATAATTGCAATTAAACCGAATTGCAAAGCATAAGTTAAAAAATTAATCCAATACATTCCAACACTACACTGAAAAAAAATTAACTTAAATCAAAAGAAAAATCAATATTTTACTTTTTAAAAATATTTCTTTTAGTTAAATCCTTAAAATAATAATAATCATTTAAAAAATAAATTTAAAGTAAGACAATCAGTGCTAGTATATAAGTAAATATGACTGCTCGTCGCACTCGGTCACGATTGCCATGGCTCGATGACTATTTTTCTAGGGGTTAAAGCAAAGAGTAGCTGGTGAACCTTCACTGGGGTTGGCACCTCCTATATTATAGACATAGACATAGATACATACACGGAATCAGTTGCCTTTGGGGAGAGTAGACAGTCCGAGCTCCAAGGGAAAGTGTACCGAATACAAATCGTGAGAATCTTATAAAACGCCTGTATACTATATAGTACATAGTATATAGTAGCCAGTGTCTATATAACATATAAGTATGAGGACAAATAGTACAGATGACCGGTGTGGATAGTCTCAACATTAGCTCGGTTCGTTTCTTCAACTTCTATCTCAGTTACTCTCGTCGGGTGTTCATTCTACTGTACTCGGTTCTCGGCATCATCATCACGGTTATCGATAGGTCAGAAGAAGACGAGCAAGAGACAATACTGGTAGTTACGTGTACATGCCGAGTAATATAAAGACACTGCGTGGATCTCGGATCTTTAGTTGGACTATTGAGTGAATGAGGGTAAGAGTGTGCATGAGTGAGAGGAAAAAATAAAATTGGTGTATTCGAGGGAAGAAGAGTGTGGCTGGTGATTGGATTACAGTCAGGGAGTCCCACTGGACTCGCCAAATGACCGGGACAAATTGCCCCTCGCCTTCGGGAATACTTATACTATCTGACGACAATCGAGCGACCTTCTTCACGTGTCTTAACCTCCACGATCCACGATCGACGACAACTACTGTACTTACTACTAAACTTGTGTACCAACCCGTTTTTCTTTTTATGGCCTATCATACGTTGAGTTATTATCCCTCACATGTAATACCTAATATTTTATTTATTTAATAATTTTATACTGTCCGAGTATCGAAGTTTGTCATAAATCACAAAATTAAACATCTAATTAAAAATTAATTTAATTTAAGGGGTTTCAAAAAATCAATTTTTATTGTCTTATTAAATTCTACAACATGTCTATATTTTTTTATTTTAGTTTGGAAATTCAAGGTCTATTTAATTTTTAGCAACAGTTTTCTGGGCTGGGCTTTTGGCTGATTTAAGACAATAAAAAGTTTGAATTAAATTTTTGATTTTTTATATTAAAAAAAAAAATTAAAAATAGACAATTTTTTCTCGGAGGAAATCCTGAAGTAAAAAATGTTTTTAAATAAATTTTTCCATTTGGTTAAAGATAACTTTTTTATCAGTCAAGTTTACAATTGGAAATAATTTTTATTTTTATTTTTATTTTGGATAATAACCCGCGTGATTCGTTAGTGAATTTGTTGGGCCATACAGCGAAGAAATAGCCGTAACTTGGGCTCTCGAAAAGTTAAGCGCTAACTTTCGGCAATCAGATCGTCTGTTGGGACAACAGATAGTCGCGTTTCGGATTCTCACCCCGTGTTTTCCGATCGTCTTTATATTATATCACCGTTTCAAGTCTCAAGTCTGAGAATGTGGAGCAAGAACTTATTTATCGGGAAACTTCTGCGAAGGTTAAAGAGCACTAAATCGACCCTCGGAGATACAGAAACAGGAAACAGGCTTAATTGTCCGAGCACTTTCTCTCCCCTTATCATTCGGGGGATAATTACTCTAATCGGTACCTATTAATTCATTATGTTATTGTGAGATCTTTCTAATTTTATTTATTTCAGTAAACTTACAAGTCACTAGACGGAGATTTTAAGAGATGATATTATGAACTAGCATGTCTAGTCGGGGAAGAAATGACCGCTCGGATGACAAAGAAGGAAAAGACAGATACAGACGATAGCGATCCTTTCACATATCCGCATATATACTGCTACATGTTATATGGTGTATACCAAGGGGGAAAAGAAGAAGAGAACGACCAACGACTAGGACCAATGGACCATGCGCTATTCTTTACGGATCTAATTGACCGGGGAGATAACACTGCCGATTCCCGCTGGGTAATAACGTTTTCTCGCTCGATTTTAATGGCCGAACTAATCGCCGGTTTTCACGAATCTAGGCTTCATGTCATGCTGGTATTTTGATTGTTTTTTCGTTTTTTATTTTTAAGGTGTCGTCAATATTTTTAATTTATTATTATCATTATTTTTGGGACTTAAATAAAAGGAATAGGAATATAACATAAAAATATTATTAAAAAACAAAATATTGATATTTTTTTAAATATTATCATAATAATCATCTTATATACAGATAAATAGCGAAATCCTTAAAAAAAATTTTATGGCACTGGCGAAATTGATAATTGAAAAATTTTCTAAGAAAAAAAAATCTATATAAAATAAATAAATTAATTCGCTGTTA
>JZSA01007973.1:0-10250 GCA_000956155.1 Cotesia vestalis
TGGACACTCAACACGACTCTATCCACGCATAAACCACTCTGTGCCTATATATCTATACATATAAATCCACACACTCAATCTGGTCGTACACGGTTACACCTAACGTGACAATGATCAACTTAACCAATGGGAAATCCCTCTACCCTTATTTACTCGCCGAGAAACGGGGACCTCACGCCGCAATCTCTTTAACTTAAAATTTTATTTTATTTTATTTCATTTGAATTATTATTTTATTTATAATTCTCAAAAGTTCCTCAAGATGACTATTAAGTTATCTCTTAAAGAAGACGCCAGTCATTGATGCCGAACTAGAAGATTCGGGGAGCTGAGATAGGAAGACGTTGATGTGAATTAATGGCAGCTTAGTTGTTATATTGCCTCGTATATATAGATATAGATATAAATGTATAAACTGTTACCGACCGATGAAAGTCGAGTACTGTTAAAGAACTCCTGTATTTTCTGGTATTAATTAAAGCGACCCTCAAAATCTCGAGTCTTAACCCCCTGACACTTATACTATGAGACACTCTATCATTTTAGGGGTTGTTATGCATAATAGCCAAATTAATACTGTCATTTTTTATTTTTATTTTATTTTTAGATTGAGATTTTATTTTATTTAATAACTGAGAATTTTTTTTAATTTTAAATTGAAGGGATTCATTTTTTAAATTTTGCTTTACTTAAGACAATTCCTGCACTGGTAAAAAGGCTTAGCTTGACTCAAAAAGAAAATTCTTGAGCCAAGGCTACTACAAGGAAAGCAATTAATTTCTTGTGACAAGAAAAAAATTTTTGAGTTAACAAATTTTTTTTCTAAACCAAAAAAATTATTAGAAGATTTTTTCTCTTGAGTCAAGCTAACATTTATGTCTGTGTTTAAGTATTGAATTTTTATTTGATATAAAAATTTAAAAAATTGTCGGATTTCTGTTGATTTTAGGAGTATTAATTTATGATATTTTTTAATTTTGAAATTTTTTTATCAGTTTGTTTTTATTTAAAAAAAATTGAATTTTTTATTTTTAAAAAAATTTTTCAACAAACATTTCGATGAATTTTTTTATCGAACTTTTTAGCTTAATATCTGATTTATTTAAAAGTTAAAAATAAATACAAAATTTCTTATATTAATTTAACTTAAACAAAGCTTTTAATAAATTTATCTGCTTTAATATATTTTTACTAGAAACTTGTGTTATGTCCGAAATAATAATAAGTAAGATTTCGGACATAACACTTGGAATATTGTAAAATTCAGACAATGATAAATAAATAAATAAATAATTAAGGCAAATTTGGATATTGTTTTCTCAAAAAAATTAAATTGGACACTTTATTACATTTTTTATTCCAAAAATCTGGACAATACATTTTTTTTTCGTGCAAGAAAAATTAATTTAAATAAAAAATCCAGGTCTAATAAAATAATAAAATTTCTTAACTTTGAAACAAGCAGAAAAATATTTCAATCAAATAAAAATAACTTTTTTATCAATTTAAAAATCATTAATTTTGATGATTTACAAAAAAATTCATTTTAGAGCCTCTAAAATTTAAGAAAGAATTTTCTTCTGACAAATTATAATTAAATATTTTATTCTAATTTAACTCATAATTATATTAAAAAATCCTTACTGAATAAATTAGTGAAGTAAAGTAGCTAAATAATTTTTAAGCAGATAATGAAATAAAAGAGGAAAATGAGCAATATCTCGAATGCATCGATGTTTTACATGCAATACGGCACCAAACAGCAGATGGACCCAACAGCCTAGCAGTAGAATTTTATGGTCTTGACCGCGATCCGTAGTAAAAGTAAAAAAGCTAAAGCAATTTTGGTCCCTAGGACCCCTGTGAGTAGAGTGTTCGGACCAAAATATATGAATAAATGCTTATGTACACATTTATATGACGTGTAAAAGAAACGCTAAATCATTTTCCCTTTCTCGGCTAATTTTTTTATTATTTATAAAAGACAGAAGATAGAAAAAAAAAAACCGGGAGAAAAAATTAATAAAACGCGTAAAGACTTTATGCGAGGATTAGGAGAACGATCATCGATCATAGATCGGGAATAAAAATAATGTTGCTTAGATATCTGTCCCTTACATGGGATTTATGGGGATAGTTTATTGAAATGGCCGGTTTTAGCTACCCTTTCCACGCAGTAACTCCCGAAGACTTTCAGGTAACTGACGGCCTACACTTTAGATTTATCAGCCCTCCGCTGCATGGGCACTTAAATTTTTTACTGTTGTCCAACAAAAGTTGCAGCAAGTTGTAGTTGACTGAGCTGGGGTGCGGTGTGCGTGTGCTAAATCTTTAATATTCCATTTAATATCTGGAGCTTCTGGAGCGTCTGTCGTATCATCCGTGCTCCCTATACTTATTTTCTTCTTCTTCTTCTATTTCCGAGAAGAGTAGAGAGTTGAGCGTCGTCCTGGTCCATATAAATCAAAGGAGAGATATTGGCCGTTTTTGCGCGTCCAGGCGCAAACCTTCTCCATTCTACAGGACTTTCTGACTCTTCCGAGACATAATTGTTTTCATGGATTATAAATTTTATACCCTTTTTACAGAGTTATAAACTCAATGAAACTTTTAACTTTTCACTTTAACTAAATTTTTTAAATTGAAATTTTACTTATAAATTACTTACTGTCAATTTATGGGATTGAATTTAAATTTGTCTATTTTTAATTGAAATTAGAATTTACAATACAATTTATCCTTGCAAATAAAAAAATATAGACGTTTAAAAAATAAGAAATAAAAATTTTCTTTAATTTTTTAAATTAAAAAAAAAAAAACAATACTTGGGTAGAAAATAAAAAAAATGAAAGCCATTTTATCAAAATTGAAAATTTTAATTTTTTTTTAAATTACAGTAATAAAATTTTTCAAAAAATATTTATAAATTTAAAAATCAATTTATTTTTAGAAAAATTAAAAATGTTTGAATTAAAACTAAAATTTTATAATTATTATGAAAATTTATCAAAAAGCTTTCAAATTTTTTAAAATAATTAATTCCTTTAATTTTATTTTTGTCCTGAATAAATTACAATTAAAAAGAATGAATTTAAAATTAAAACTTATTAATTTCTAAACGAAAGAATATAAATTTTAGGTATTTTCAATTTTATTAATTTAGTAGAGATAAATGTTTATTTTTATAAAAGATTTGTGTTATGTTATTATTGTATATTATATTATTATATGGTGTAGAAGACTTGGTAGTATGTGCTTTGGTTGTACAAAATACAATACACGTGAGATATAATACCGTCGGGAGGGTGGATGAATAACCGGTAGCAAGAACCGAGAAACACTGTAGCCAACCCTTAACGAGGCTAATACACTTGTCACACGTCAACCCGGAAATCCATGACGTGCTATTAACGTCGGTCCTAAGCTCCAGAACAACTGTTGAACGTCATTGTTAATTTTAACGGGTAAATTATATACTCATCTAATGTGAACGCTCCCTCACCTCTATTACATAATCCGCACACTATTTCATCCAAATTTAGTTTATAAATTATAAATTGTAAATAATTAATACTTATAAAAATTCATTTATTTTTAAAAGCTAATAATTATTTTTATATCGATAAAAAAATTGAATGGGACCAAAAAATTTAATTTTTTAAATGAAAAATAAAATTTTATTTTTTGTTGTGGATAATTTTTGACCAAAAAAATAATTTTTTACTTCTTTAATTTCGTCAGAATTTTTTTTCTACCTACATTCCCAATAATTTTTACAATAACTATAATTTAAACGTAAAAATTTTGATTAAAAAAAAAAAATAATTTAAAGATCTAAATAATGTAGGAGCGTCCAGTTAGGTCTGAGAAAGATCCAAAGGTATATAGATGATACTGCTCTTTAGCATTTTTATGTGAGCTGCTGGTGACAGTTTATTTTATTATATCACCAAAAAGCCAATGTCCGGCAGAATAAAATAATTTTCCATTTAATGTTTGGAATTTATTTCTAATGATTTCTTCGTGAGCTTCGAATCACCCGTAAAAAAAATAAATTCAAGTAAAGTCTGTCAATAAAGAGGAGTTTAAAAAAATAAATGAAAATGTATAACAGATGCAGAGACAAACAAATTCGTAGGACATAATATTACACGAGGGAGGCTGTATATAATACTACCGAGAGAAGAATGAGAATGACAGACTTGTTGGCTCATAGGTACATACTCGCGTTTCATCCCACGGCTCATATATATATCTGATATATACATGTATAAGCCACCATAAAATCCGATTTGTCTTGTGTTTTTTGTCGACAAGTCCACAAAATCTTGAATCGCTTCCATGTATATCCAGCTTCTGCTGTTTTATTTTATTTGTCCATTGCACTGGTACTTGTGTGTTCGTTTTCGACTCGCTCCTGAGGGGCGTAAGGGGTGGAATAAAGCAATAGTAGTTGTCTGTGGGGTGAAGAAATAAAGAAAAAGAAGAAGAGCCGGTGGTGATGCACAGATCGAGTGTAGTGATGCGACTTTGTATTTGCTCGGATTTCAGATTGGGTGTAACGTAGGCACATACGATTAGCATGACAACGCTTTGGGGGTAGAACGATAGTTTGTTACAGATGCCTGGACCCAGCACAGTCGGAGTACGAGGGTCGTCTGCGACCTTACGAGTCTCACCCACTATTTTTTATCTAGTCACGGTCAACTGGCTTACCAGAACTTACCGCCCATTATTAGCGCGACAGACTTACGATGACCGGATAACTACTCTCCACGGTATATAATGTAAACTATACAGTAAATTTATTTATTTAATTTTTTCGTTTAACACACAGTGAAAAATTTTTTTGTCATTGCGTTAAAAAATGTTGGATTTAATATTTCGTGTGACAAATGCCACTTTTCAAACATATTTTGATCTGAAAAATAGAAAAATTTTAAGCCTCAAAAAATTAGGTTACATGATTCTTGATTCTCCGACAAAATATCCCTAAAATAAATATCCCCGGACGGAATATCTTAAATAATTAAATTTTTTAATAAAACAATTACAGACTTATTACCGTCTTGTGCCCTTTTATCATAGATTTTGTGTGATATTTAATCTCGGGGATATATTTCGGAGAATCAAGACGCCATATACCAAAATTTATGTCTCAAGTTATATATTTGAATGGCTTTAAAATTGAAAATATAAAATATTAATATTTTTATTATTAAATTACAAAGATGAATATAAAGTATTGAATATGGTTATTAGCCTACTTCTAAATATATTTGATCATCATAATCATTTTTTAAAAGAATGAATTTTTTCTTAATCTGAATCTTATTAAATAATTTCAAAAACAGTAAAACGAGAAAAAATTGGGTAATTTATTATTATTTTTTTTTTTAAGAGCACTGTTTAATAATTGTGTAATTAAATTATTAATGAATTGAGTCTAATTAAGTAATCCTTAAATTGACAAACAATTATTATTAAAAATACAAAGTAATAATAACAAGAACAGGTCAATGATCGAGTCAATGTCCCTAAACAGAAAGATATATTTATAATTTACAATTTGCAACGTCTTTAATTATTTAATTTCACTGACTCAACAATTTATTTATAAGCATTCCAAAGATATGAGTGAAACTTAATACTAAATAATAAATATTAAATGAAAAAATAAAAGTGTTGAGGAATTTTATTGTAAATGAACTTCATAAATTTAAATCTAATTTAATTAGAGATAATTTTAATCTTCTGCTTAGTAGATTAAATTTTCTCCCTATGTAATTCACACTACCCTCAATCTAAGCGCTGTCGACAACAAAAAATGAATTTTAATCAAACTTAAATGTTAAATATAAAAAGTAGGTGTTTTAAAGAGTAAAAAATCAAAGTTAAAAGGATTTTTGGGGATAAAGGTCCAGAAGTGACTAACAAGATCATCACAGTAGATCGCACGCGCCTCGGAGAACTAAAGCGTTTAGTTATAACGACATCACTCGTCAATCACGCTGATGACTCTGGTGAGCTGTCGAGTAAAGTTAACCGTTGGAAAATGAAATAAAAGACTTTAACCGAAAAATATAAAAGCTGAAAGAAGAAAAAAATTGCGTGGTGTAATACCGCGAAACTTTATAAAATCTCTTTCATCCTGTTGGGCGCTCACGCATCGATGAAAAACAATCGAATAAGGATTTTCTGTTCTCCCATTCTCATTTTAGATCTGTGTAATAATAATCTCAATCCTTGGCGCACTGATTTTATTCGAACAGGTTTTATTCGATGATCTGATTACCTAGAATATTTTTTTTTTTTTTTCACTAAGAATATAATAATAACTAGTAATCTTGCAGTCACTATGTGACTGCTGTGAGTTGTGAACTATAAATAAACAAAATTTTGCTTCATTAAATAATTACTTTTGTTAAATTGCACTGTACATTCTTAATTATTGACGTTTTTGAAAATATAAGCTCATCCCGATGTGACATTCATCAAGAGCTTTCATTTGAGTACCCACATGTATTTTTATATATTTTTCATATATGCATATATATAAATATATAAAATATATGAAAAATTGATGTGGGTACTCAAATGAAAGATCTCGATGAGCTTAATGTCGGGGTGAGTTTATATTTTTAAAAATGTCAATAGTTAAAAAATTACAGTGCAATTTACCAACAGTCATTATTTAACAAAGCAAAATTTTATTTATTCACAATTCACAAGTGACGGCAGTCACATAGTGCAAGGTTGATATTAATAATAATTATGATGATTTATTAAAAAATTCAAAAACTAAAAGAATTTTATGAACTAAAATTAGCATTAACTTGTGAAAAAAAAAAAAAATAAGTTAATGTAATTCAAACAGAATATTTTAAGACTAGTTCATTGGATCTCATGAAAACTCTGAAAATGTATATTTTCATAATAATAAGTAATCCGTTGACCAGGGGTCAAGATATCCGAAAACTAAAGCGGACATCATTCGTCTTCTCATCGGCGTTCTCCCTCATTCCAAATACCGGATCTCGTTTTCAATTCCAGGCGATTCCAACGTCCTACCAAGAGAGACCCACACTCTTTTTACTGGAATCCTATTCCTCCTCATTCTTATCCTCGTTCTTCGATAACTTTTTCCTCTATTTTCTCTTTTTCTGACTTCCTCTTCGGTCCTCGTATTTCTTAATTCAGTCGCCGCCAAAAGTTTCTTGCCGGTCCACATGCTCATACTTTTTTCGAAAAACAGAAATAAATATCTCAATCACCGGTGAAAAAAATTCCATTACCTCTAAATAGAACGAATTTAAATATAAATTTATTATTGTTGTTGGTAACTTTTTTTAGCTCGCATCTCACATCAAATGTTTAATAAAAATCCTAGAATATTGTAAAATACTTAAGCTTTTGTTACACACGAAAGGGTGACACGAGAGAAGATAAATTATCATAATAAATTGACTATTGGTGAGAATGATATAAAACCTAGAAAAGGCACAACTCCAGGTCAAGACCTTTCTAATGATACCAAATTTAATCATAAAAACCCATTTTATCATATAAATACACTGGCCACAAAATTCTTCTTATTTTCTTAATAATATAAATTATTATTATTATTATTTTAAGGATTTAAATAAAAGGAATATAACATAAAAATATTATTAAAAAACAAAATATTGATATTTCTTTTTTTTTTATTATTATAGTAATAATCATCTTATATACAGATTAACAGGAAAAACATTTTTAACATAGCGCAATTTCTTACAATGAATTAACAGAAAAAAATTAATTAAAATTTTATTAAAAATAAATTTGGCCCTTTATGTAATACTCATGATTTTTCAACAATAAAAAACAAAAAATCATTAAAAATTAATTCCGAAAACTAGTGCTGTAAAAATATATTTAAATTCGTATACTTCTGTCATTATTGAAATTACAAATTTTCTCTCTATTTAATCTGCATCAAAATACTTTATCATAATATTTTATTATATAAAATTAAATTGTGATAAACTAAACTATTTATTTATTTATTTATTATATAACTTATAAAATAAAATAAAAAATTTAAATAAACACGGCCAAATTTCGCTTCATAAATTTTGTTATGAATATAAATTCAATAATTTTACAAACAATTATTTACTCTAGTTGATATTTCGTTTACAATAACAATAAATAAACGGAAGACAGGCAAAATGGCTCATTAAAACTTTTATTCACAATATTATATTAAAACAAATAAATTTTTAAGTTTTTAGAAAGCCAAATGTAAAAAATAGTCAGTGAACAATAACAAAAGATGTAAATCAAAAGACAAGCTTATATTTTTCGAGTATTTTGAACGAGGCATTCATCAGACGACGATCCAAGCAAAGTTCAAAGAAATATCGCTCAGCAAAAATTTTCCTAGCATTGTGATGGTTTTTTTTTTTCTAATTATCTCGTGCTTAAAATAGTTTTCCCATCAAATCAATGCTATGAAAACTTAAAATTATTTATCCAAAATAATTCGAAATTATCAGAACACTGTTTTGTTCAGAAGTTATTCTCAGCTCAGAGAAATAACCATCACAAAGCTTGGAAAATTTTTACTCAAAGTTATTTCTTTGCACTTTGCTGTGATTGTCGTCTGATAAATTTTTCTTTCAAAATATTCGAAAAACATATTCTTGACTTTTGAGTTACAACTTTTATTAATTTCACGACAATTTTTAACTTAAAAAAAAATTTTTTTTTTTTATCCGTGTGGCTTCTTCTTACTCTTATAACTCAAATTTAATACCAAAATTTCTAAAAGAACCAAATTTACCAAAAAATCCATTTGCCGTTCTACCCTCCATTTGACAATAATAATTACAGTAATAACTCCGTTAAAAATAAAAAACCTAAGCATAAAAATAACCACATTAAATACATAACGCACCAATTTAATTTTCCTATGGCTAAACTCTTAATATAACATATATTCATATGTATATAATTAAATGTAAAAAAAAAAAATAGATCGATTGCACTTAATCCGCAAGGTTCTACCCCATCACTTTATAAACTTATCTATAAAATTAATAGTTAATATTAATATTAATCAATTACCCTAAAAATTAAGTCCAGGCAGCCCCGCCGCGTCTCCGATGTCACAGATAAACTTCGGGACTGGCGGGCCCCGGCTGATGGTGGTGTCCTGGTCCCTGGTGCTGATGCTGCTGGTTAATCTGTCCGTTGGTCTGGGACTGGCTGTTCTGGTGGTTCTGGTGGTTCCCGTGGTTCTGGTTGCACCTCGCGCGGAGAATTTCGTACCTCTGCTTGTACATATCGCGTTCTTGCGTCAATTGGGCGTTTTTAATCTTTATCTCCTGGAGTTCGATCTTAAGGTTCCCGTTGGTGGTCTCCAGGTCGTGACGCTGCTGCAGCCGCTTGCTTCGGCAGTTTTGCGCGTATCCGCGGTTTTTCAGGGTCCGTCGCTTCTGCTTCAATCGCACGATCTTTAAATTCCCGAGATAATTTTTGTTATTTTTAAATTCCAAATTTTTTGTCGTAGAAGCGCTTTTTTTTTTTTTATACATTGTCAATTTTTTTTTTATGGTAATAAAAATCGATAGAAAGAAAAATTTTTATGAAGCTGCGAAATAAATAAATAAATAAAAATGAGAGACCTTACTCACCTCCTCCCGAGGGCAGCCGTGGAGTCGCTTATTGAGCTCGCGGACGGACAAGGACATCAGGACTTCGTCGTTCATCAGATCGTCCTGGGAGCTGCTGCTGTTGCAGTTTAGGTAGTGTCCGCTGGAACGGTGGATTGGACTGGGCCCGCCAGGTCCGCAAGAGTTTGCAGAACAGACACTCAGGGGTCTTCCAGGCTGCATTGACATTGTGTGCATGCTGTCGTCCATTCCGTTGAGGATTCCGTTGCTTGGAGGCAATATTCCGTTACCTCCTCCTGATCCTGGGCCGTAGCAGTCTGACATTGTGATATATGGAGCTGGTAATAAATATTTAAAATTGGAAAAATTAAGATTTATTTATTAGCTAATAAATTTATTTGTATAGAAATTTATTTTTTATTTATTACTTGCAACTAATTATTTTTCAGTTGTTAATACATTTTTTTTTTTTTTTTAAGAAAATTACACTGATTAATAGTTAACATCAGTAAAAAAAATTTTTTTTTAAGAATAAATTTTTAGTCGAGTAAATTTTAAAAATTATCAATTACTAGCAGTCCGCCCCGGCTT
>JZSA01007974.1:0-26555 GCA_000956155.1 Cotesia vestalis
GAGCTATCTTCAATATTTTAGGAGATATAGTAATTTAATAAGTCATCAAAAAAAGAATAATAATAATAAATTATTATTACCAACCTTGAGATCTAACTTGTTCAGTAACAGGTGAGTTAGGTCCAGTATAAGACGTCCTATCTTCTTGAAGTGACCTGTAACTCACCAAAGCACTTTCTTCAGCAGGCTCATCGTCTTTTGGTAAAAACGGTATGTTGTAAGACTTGGCCCAGCGCTCCAGCCGACTGTTGTAGGACAAAACGACACAATAAACCCCGTACATGATCAGCATGAAAAGCGACTCCGACCTACAAAATAAAAGAAGCTTAAGCTTTACCAAAATCCTTTCCAAGGAAGGATATTGATATGACATTTATTGTCATATTATGGAGTAAAATAAAATACAATACCAAGATATTATTTCATTGTAAATGGTGCCAAGCATGATGAGAATAGAGATGAAGTAAAAGAAGCTGTCACGGCAGAGCGGCCACCAGTTGAGTTTCGACACTGTCGTGGTACACAATCCGCAGACGGATATTACAAACATAATATTGAATACGGCGCTTCCAATTACTCCGCTGACGCCGATGTCATCTTTGGCGAAGAAGACACCGATTATAACAGTCGCCAATTCCGGCGCCGATGAACCAGCTGCCATGAAGGTCGCTCCGGCAACATCTGGAGTTAATCTCAATTCTTCGCAAATCCGGTCCAAACTAGCGACGAAGTAATCGTCGCAGACAATCGCCAGTCCTAGGAAAGTGTAAACTGCGACGAGGATGTGAATGATAAGACCTCCGTGCTTTCTTGCTCCAGGGCCCATCACCGGCCTGGGAAACTGCTCGATCGCAGGCGGGCTGCAGTTTGCGCGTTTTGGCCTCCATGTAGGATTCGCGGACTTTGGCGCGACTGTCGTGAGAACTTGAGTCTGTTTAAGTATAAATTACATTCAATTATTTACAATTTTTTTATTTTTTTTAGAAAGAAATTTCGTCCAAAAAATTGTATTTTTATTTTTTGTCAATTTTTTTTTTTTTTTGGCATTATTTATTTGTTAAAAATTATTAAATATCTACTAAATTAATTTTCATTAATTAATGACATTAAATTTGGCTGTCACTTGACAATTTTTTTTTAAACAAATAAATTTGTTCCAAAAAATTGCATTTTTTATTTTTTTTTTTATTTCTACATGTCAATTTTTTTTTTTAATTTTTCTAGATGAAAATTAATTTAACATCTATTTATAATAATTTTATAATATAACGAATAAATTATGGCAAAACAAAATTGTTTAAAAATAAAAAATGCAATAAAAAAAATTATTAAATATCTACTGAATTAATTTTGATATTTAATTAAATAGAAATTAATTATACTAATAATAATAATAATTTATTACCTCATTGGCGGTAGCGTTAGCCTCCTTCTTGACAACGGGTTCGCTCGCCTTGTCCTTAGTTTCCTTAGAAGAGTCTTTTGTCTTAGGCGAGGGTGTTGTTTCCACCTTGGGCTTCTCTTTCGCTTGCTCCACCGCCTTGGGAGCTTCAGTTACTTCTTCTTTCTTTTGTTCTGCAGGCGCTGAGGTCGGCTTCTGTGTCGCTGATTGTGTAACTGTCGTCGGGACTCCCAGCTCTGGAGGAGATGTCGACGCAGAGTACGACGAGGTTGTTAATTGAATAATTATGTACACCAGAAACAGTCCCAGGTGCAAAGGCCATTTTTTTCGATGTGACAGTCTTCTTCGCATGCTTGTAGGCTGCGAATAAATTAATTGTTATTTATTTTTAATCCGACATTTTATTTTTATTGTAAAAATTAAAACAATAAAATTTTTAATAAATTAAAAATAAAGTTATCAATTAACAGAAAAATTAATAATGAGAAGAATATATTAATGACAAGTACTATGGATTAATATGTATTTATAAAAACTGTAAAATGTTTAATTTTAGTATTATAAAAAAATTTAGCGCTATCGAGTGGTAAGTCATAACTGTATTTATTTATTTATATTTATTTCTAAGGTCATAAAGTTTACTTTTTATGATCATACATTATTTAAATAATTTGTTTTGTTTTTTTTTTAGGTTATGATACTGAAATTAGCAAACATCTGATAGCACTGAAGTTGACAGGTATTAAAAATTTTTTTTAGAATTTTAAAGCAATTAAATTATTAAAAAAAAATTTAATTAAAAAGTTTCACATGTGAAAATTAATAAAAATTTTTCGAAACATTTTTTTATTGTAATTTAAAAATTGAATATTTAATTTTTTTTTAATTTCAACATGTCAATTTTTTTTTCTATAATTTATTTGTTACAAAAATGATAAAAAATCTGCTAAATTAATTTTCAATTTTAAAAACTTGATCTGTAATTTTTTTTTTCGTTAAAATTTAATTATTAATAATTTTTCAGGCATCTTCAATGAAATTCATCTAGTGTACTGTCAACGTCACTTGAAAATAAAGTTTCTTGAAAGTTTTAGTATGATTGGATCCTGAAACTTAATGCGGAGCAGCAAACACCCCCGAGACATGATTAACACAATAGAATCGAGGAGAACAAAACAAAATTCGGAATAATATAGTGTGTCAGTAAATCTGATTGGAATACGAAAAGTGTTACACGGAGTAGACTGGAGTACATAACCCGGATCGATCGGGCAGCGGGTTACAGATGAGAAATACACAAGAAACTTGAATAGTTTTATTCATTCGAGGAAAACAGATGAGTCAACGTTTTGTAAAGCATCGGAAAACTCTCTTTATATATCTGTCAAATATATATATCGGATTTAGCTATTCACTACATATCGACCGTCCACTTCACCCCTCTTCTCTGTTTTCCATTCTCATTCTCTCTTCCTATTTAATTGTCTCGCTGCCATCCTCCTTCTATAATTGTTTTATTACCGAGTAATAGTCAATTAAAACCTTCCTGATTTAATTGATAAATCTCAGCAATTATAGCAAACTTGTTAACACCACTACTGGAGGTTCATACGAGTTTTAAGAAAAATCCTCAGCTTGTTAACGCAAAGTATTATGTCCGGGTAGTATTAACAATCTTTGAACCTCAGCCAAAGTATCATCGATTTTAAACTACAGAAATTTCATCCGAGCTCTTTTTTAAAGTTTCTTCTTCAAGAAATAATACACTAAAAATAAAATTAAAAATTTATGTTCTTAACACTAGAACGTAGTCTTTAAAATTTTTTCTGAAGAATTGGTCGAATTTATTGCAATAATTTTTATTTAATTCAAGTAAAGTAATTAATTTTTTTTTTTTAATAATAGTAGAAATAGATTAAATGATTAATTTTAAAAACAAATTAAAAAAAATAGATCTTTCCAACAAAAATAACTTCCAGTCATTAATTTTATTTATCATTTTTGTCCCCAGATTGACTTGTCAGCCGCCAGAGAAAACCAAACGCCTGCAATCAGGGTGAAGATGATAGGGGGAAAAAAAACGAGGGATCCTTATTAAGTTACCCTCCAGTCATTCATCCTGATAAAATACCCTGGCACTTTTAGTGTCACCCTCAAAGATAACACCGAACAAAAATGATAAATAAAATCTCTTGTTATATTTAAGAGTGTTATTAAATTTTATCTCTTACTCGAATTAATTTAACTTAATCTTTTTTTTTTTTTCAGTTACTTTTTTCTCCTGGCCATTAATTGCATTATTATTACAACTATGCAATCACAATCAGAAACTGTAATTACATCAAACACAAGTTGCGCAATAACAACGATAAGTAGTGGCTACAACTTCCGTTAACTGTAAACTTCTTCAACGTCCTTCGAAGTAAACTACTAAAACAAATATATTTATAATTTATTATTTTATTTATTTCTTTTGATCAATATTTATTATAAATTATAAATTATAATTTCTTTTTTTTTTTTTTCATACTGTTGATCAATATTTTGTGATAAAAATTACTCATATTTTTCTTATCAGAAAATTGCTAGTTTAAATGTATAAATATTGATTTTAATAATTGTATAATTATTTTATTTTTAAAAATAAAATAAATATATAAAAATATAAATCAAAAGGCATTTAATAAATAAAATTTATTTATTTGTTAAATTAAATGTCTTTTGATTAAAAAAAAAAGAAATATAAAATAATTATTGTATTAAAAAAATGAAAATTAATTTAGCAGATATTTGATAATTTTTTTAACAAATAAACTATGGCAAAAAATTAAAAAAAAAAAAAATTTTTTTTTTTTAATTAAAAATGCAATTTTTTTAATAAATTTATTTGAAAAAAAAAAAATAGTCAAGTGACTGCTAAATTTAATATCATTAATTACGCAGATTTTTAATAATTTTTAACAAATAAATTATGGCAAAAAAAAATTGATCTGAAGAAATTAAAAAAAAAAATTAAAGTTCTAACTTAAATGTCATAAAAAAAACTAGTAATTCAAGTGATTACTCCTCAGAAGACATTGATTCGAATAAACATCTCCCCAAGAAGCGGTAATAAAATAAATTAGCATTGAAATCGGAAATCACTCGAGTCTCGATTACGTGTCGATAGTAAATGCATCACCGTATTATAACGCAAATACCGTAGCATGGATGTCAAGCATCTAAGAATCTATAAGGTGGCAATTGAATTATAGATCCACTACTATGCGAGCAATGACGACTACACTACAGCGAGCTCCAATACTAATACCAATACCAGGAACCGTCGATTCAAGTCAGTATACAAAATATATACACCGCTCACACACCACCAACCAAGCTACTACTAGTACTGTAGAATACACCTCGACTACGTAGTGAGGATGAGCGATGCCCAGGCCTTTGCGAATAATTAATCCTAAAAGTTTATTTAAAAATGGGTTATCTCTCAGGTCATGTCAACTTGTCGGTAACATGGTGAAATTATTGATTTACAAAGCCCATCCCGGGGCATCTTAATCAGCGCTGAGAACTTCTTAGCTTCTTAGATTATTAACAATCCTATGCTTACCTTAGTACTCGGCATTTCCATTTTTTAAGTCTATTTATTGGACTTTTTTACTGTCTATTTTAATGTAAGTGCTCACATGTCACCTCCAATTTTTATATTTCTTCTTTTAATTTTTTTATTTATTTCTTCACAGAATTGCTGCTGCTGCTGCTGCTGCTGCTGCTGATACTGACACTAGAGCTGGTGTTGCAATTGCTCTGGGTGCTTATTTTATCTCCACAGACTACGACTAGTCTTCTTCTTGATAATCTTTAAACTAGCGAAGAAATTTCTTTACTATTAATTTAAAAAAAAAAAAAAAAAAAATCAACTTTTGCACTTAAAGGTAAAAAATTTTTGTATTAAAAATTGACAATTTATTTTTTAATAATTGTTTAACTCTAGGCCGAGTATCGGAGACCGAGCTCGCGGCCGGTTCTCATACGCCTACGCTAGTTGACGATTATAATGGGAGCTTGAAGTTATTGGGACGCTTGCGCGCACCGGAATAGGGTTGAAGCTTTGAGTTCTGGTATTGGAGATGGAGATGGAGAACGTTGGTTCACCCAACACCCCAACCCTCAGCCCTCAATTTCATTTGCTCTTCCCCACCCTCTTCAATACATAGCTTTTAATTCTCTGGCCTCTTTATTTTACTTTTTCTATCGTCCTTATCCCTCTCAGCAATATATGCCATCATAATAATATTCTTCTTTTTATCTCAGCTCGGATTTTTACTATCACTCCGTTTTTACTTCAATGAAACGCTAAAAATACGCACGCTTTTTATTTATTATTATATTTACTTATTTTAATTATCTTCATTGATATTGTTTCTTAAATTTAATAATAATAATAATAATGACAAACTTTTGAATGGAATATTGAATTGCTATTTAGTTACTTTAAAAATGGCTGTAACTCATAAAATATTGATTTTTGAGAAAAAATATAAGAGACCAAAATTGTAGCTTATTAAATTTCCTATCAAAAACGTTTTTACACTATAGGGCTATCTTCAATATTTTAGGAGATATAGTAACTTAATTAACGCTCATACAGTAAATAACAATAATGAACTTTTTTTTATCGCAAATATGTTGATTACTTTATTGTGTCAATGACTCACACCAAAATAAAAATGCCAGAAGAATAATACGATAATTTTATCGCTTAAATACGAGACTAAAAAAACACTACTGAGAAGGATCACTAACTTCATGATTAAAAAACACAATTAGGTACTTGGAAGCAAAAAAAATATTTTTATCAACGTAATAATCAATAACTTTACATAATACATTATCATTATCATTATTAATATTAATATTAATATTAATTATTATAAATAAAATAAAAATTAATAGATATTTTATTTTATTTTTTACCTCGCGCAAACTAAGTGTTACCCTGATTAAATTTAACCGAATACCCTCCAGTAGAAGGGTCTTTATCTAATTGGAAATTATTCGTAGACAGTCCGAAGGGTTTAAGAATCATATTTCCGAGGTCTTTCAGCTTGCCGAGCATTTCTTCTTTGAGTTTTTCATTCTTTTCTTCAATCAGCGGCGGTAATCTCTGTAAGCAAACAAATTAAACGAATAAAATTTTAATTTCTTTTAAAAAAAAAAATAAATTATTAAAATAATTACTCGAACAGCGTGATGCGCTTCTGAGTGGCCAGGATCCAGTTCTAGGATCTTCTTGTAGTCAGCCAGCGACTGGTCGAGATTGTCCGTCTGCTCGTACAGCTGAGCGCGTCTCAAGTAAGCTTTAAGGTACGCTGGGTTCAATTCTACGGCCTTTGTGCAGTCTTTTATCGCTGATTCCTTGTCCTATAATATATTATATATTTATATGGTATTTCTGATATATATATAAATATATAAAATATTTAATATTTTAAAAAAATATCACTAATTTTTTTTTACAGCTTCTAAAGATGTAATTTTTTAAATAAATTTTTTTTTTGTATAATTAATTAATTAAAAAAAATTTTTTAAATGATCAGATGTCTGAGAAGAAATCAATATAATTTACATCATCCTTAGCTTTGGCAGCTGCTCTGTTGGCGTAGAGAATAGCGCGTTGCTCTGGATACGCCAGCGGACAGGTCTGCAGAGCTTGTGTGTATGTAATAATTGCGCTGCTGTACTCACAAGCTTTGAAAAAATTATTTCCTTCATTTTTCAGCGCCTCTGCTTCAGCTTTTAGGCTCTAAAAAAATAAAACAATAATTAAAATAAAAATAAATGTCTCTTGACAATTTTTTTATTTTATTTTATTTTATTTAAAAATTTTAACAAATTAATTACAATAAAAAATTTTCACTTGTAATTTTTATTAATTTTCACATGTTATTAATTTGTTTAATAAAAAAATAATTAAATACCTGCTAAATTAATTTTAATAAAAAATTACCTCTTTTTCTTCTTCTGACAAATCAACCTCACGATCCTTGAGTCTCTCCTCATCAACGAAATCTTTCTCCGGAGGTTTCTCCTCGCAATCGGAGTCAGGCTCTGAACTCACTCCCTGAGCACTTTGTTCTTCTGGCTCGGATTTGACGCACGAATTTTCTAAATCTTTCGTCAGCTCGTCAATTATAGCTTCATTTGACGGGATACTGTCTTTATCACTTTTCTCCATTGTTGTTATTATTTATCGATGACACGATAATATTTCAAGCTTGATAGGTTACGTTGACAGGTAAGTTATTGTTGTCTATATTCTATGTTTGTATTTATTATAACTACTTGCCAGGTTATTTAGTCTTTCCACGATAAACGCTGGATTTTTAGTAAATGTCCTGGATAAACTATGAAATAATTTAATTATAAGATTTATTTTAATTAAAGTTGAATTTATATTTGTGCTCTTGATGTGTGTACAACATTCAATGCTCAGTGATTACTATTTTCTGTTGACAATTTTATTGGTCGGTAAAACAGCTGACATTTTTTTTTTTAGGTTAGTTCATAACACTCTTGACCATTTTTCAGTTGTAGTTTTTTTTTAAATTAAAAAATGTTTTTTTTTTTTTTTTTTTTAAGATTGTTTATAAAAAAATTACATTTTTAATTTTTTCATAATTTTTACATGTCAAATTTTTTTTGCCATTATTTATTTGTTAAAAATTCTTAAAATTATTTTTTGAACAAATTTCTTTAATGTAACTAACTTTTAAAAATTTTTTAGCGAATTAACTGCGAGAAAAAAATTTTTTTTTCAATTTCTACACGTCGAATTTTTAAAAAAAAAAAAAAAAAATTAACTGATATAGTTATAAAAAAAATAAAAAAAAAGTTTAAGGAAAAATGAAAAAGATTAAATATGAATTTTTCAAGTATATTTATTTAAATGACCAACTCTCCACATTAAAAGTTCATTCTGTGTGGGTACTGGCTACTTCTTAACCCAAACATAGCTGACAAGTAAGTAAAAAGCATTTTTTTATCGGGATGAGCTTTGATAGCACCAATGACCATCTTATCAACGACCTTCTGGTCGGCTTTCCTTTCATCGCTAGCTTTGTACTCCTCAGCTTTCTTGGTGAAGATATCTCCCTCCTCCTTCTTCGCCCGCTTTTCACGCTTCCTCTTGAAGTAAGCGTCGTCGAGCTTTTCTGGAACTTGGACATTCTTCATGTCCAGGCGAGTTGACGTAGCAATGACATAGTTCTGGCTTACTCGCCTCATTGGGCAAGCGTTGATCAAAAATGGGCCTGATGGACAAAAAATTAAAAATTATTATCAATACGTTCATTAATAAATTTACTAAAACGCTGAAAAATACTTACCAGTAACCAAAAGCAGTCCACTCTTTAAAACTTTCAAGAGAACAACTCGCTTTCCCTTGTGACGTCCAGCGAGGAGGATCAAGACAGTTCCCGGTACCAGGGATGGTCTGGTGTACCGGGTGTGCTCACGGAAAGCCTTCTTGGCATGGTGGACAGTAACCGGGTCCACTGTCGGGTAGTTGGCTCTTCTCTTTTGGAGACGAACGATTCTAGTTCCTCCGTTCTTTTCGCCATTGATCTTCTTTTCAATGGTCAAAGGTTTCTTGGGCTTGACCTAAAAATTTAAATCATTAGTATTAGTATCTTTATTAAAATTACAATTAAAAAATTTTTTTCAAGTATAAAACTACAGAAAGCAAAGTAATTTAATAATTTATGAAACTTGAATAATTATTAAAGCGACAGCTTGAATTATTATTGATTAAAATAGATTGGAACGAATTATTTATTAAATACTAAATTCAGAAGAAGTTTAATAATTTTTAATTATTTACAAGTGTTAATTTTTTTTATAAACAATTTTTTGACAATAATTTAATTTTTTTAAATTGTCAGCTGATAATTTAAATGTCGTAAATTAATACTTGTTTATTAATTTTTTATTTATTGGTTAATTAATAAAATAAAAATGAAGCTTACTGTTTTTGGTGTCTTCTTGTCAAGGAATTTCCACAGAGCTTTCTTGTGGAACATGCGAGTTCTACTGAATCTGTAGACTCCATTACCAAGATCGTAATTCCTTGGCTTACCCACCTTCTTGGCAGGGGTAGCAGAAGCCGCCGGTTTGGCTGGGGTCTTTGCTTTAGCGTCAGCCATCTGAATAAAACAGAGATTAATTATAAATATTAATATTAACAATCAAACTTAACCTCAATCAACAATTTCAAGTGAGGACACAATTTAACAATTTAAAAATTTAATAAATCAGTAATTATTATTCAATTTTAACAAAAGTTTATTTTAAAAATATTAGATTAAAATTGTTTTGTTAAATTTTTTTAAAAATAAATTTCACCACATGCGAGTAAAAAATCCAAGTGTCAACGCAACCTAAAAATTGCGCTTGCTTAATAATCACTCTAACATAACAAACAAAAGATTAATACCATAAATATTAACAAAATACAAAAGAATAATTGTGTGTCTTTGATTAGTTAAGATATTTTTTTATTAATTGATAGATTTAATTACGGATTTATTGGATTTAAATTACTTAAAATATCACGAGATTCGCTTACCACGAGTAGACGTATAAAAAGAGCTATAAGTGGCAGACTGGATTTTTCCTCGAGTTTGCAACCTTGAGAAACTAAATCTAAACACTTGACAGATTTTTATTTTTTAATTGTGGCACTGCGTCGGTAAAATGGTGTCACTTTCTCTTGGCTGGAAAAAAATTAATAACACTGAAGTTAGCAATCAGCTGTTAATTAAAAAAATTTTTTTAATAAATTAATTACAATAAAAAAATGATTCTAAAAATTTTCACTTGTGATTTTTATTAATTTTCAGCTGTCAAACTTTTTTATTTAATTTTTTTTTATAATAATAATGAAGTTAGCAATCAGCTGTTAATTAAAAAAATTTTTTTAATAAATTAATTACAATAAAAAAAATTTTTTAATAAATAAAAATTAATGTGGACATAATGTGCTCCATTTTTTGCCACCAGCTGGCATCACGGAGGAATTCTGATGACCTTGTTCAGTAGATTGGCGATTGGCGTGTAAGTAAAGACCGAACAAGCTGCAATAACAATAATATAAACACAATTTTTTAACTATCCATCGTGGTAGCTCTGACACGACTCCAATATGGCGAACGTGAGAGATAGTGATACGTCGTTGTGGCTTCATAATAAATTAGGAATATCAAATGATAGTTGGACTGGCAGTTCTATTTGTTCTCAATTGAATGCCGAGGTTTTACGTAATATAAAGGATTGTTTTGCAGAGCTACAGACCCAAGTTAAGCTCAAATTACTGCTTTCTTTTTTCCACATACCAAGACGCAATGTTGAAGAGGTAACACTATTACTAATTATTTATCATGCTCTTTAATTAATAAATTTAATTATTGTTCTATTTATTGTCAAGTTTGGTGAGTTTATCTATTTAATTTAGCAGTTATTTTTTTATTTTTCACTTGAAAAGTAATTGAGTAACTTAATTGCTTTAAAAACATTTACCTGAACGCCATCTGCGCTGATGGCGGGCTTTCATTGATGTATAATTTATTATTATATTACAATTTTACCAATCAAAATTAATATTAGCAGTCACTTGACTAATTTTTAATAAATAAATTTGGTCAAAAAAATTATTTGTATTTTTTTTTTTTTTTTAATTTCTATGTCAATATTTTTGACATAATTTATTTGTTACAAAAATTATTAACTATTTCTTAAATTAATTTTTATTAATTAATGACATTAAATTCAACTGTCACTTCACAATTTTTAATTTTTTTTAACAAACAAATTTGTTCCAAAAAAATTATTTTTACAAAATTACATTTTTAATTAAAAAAAATTTTTTTGGCATAATTTATTTGTTAAAAAAAATTATTAAATATCTGCTAAGTTAATTTTTTATAAAATTAGCAGTCACGACTATTTTTTAATTTTTTTTTAATAAAAAAATTTGTTCCAAAATAATTATTTAAAAAAAATTAAATTTTTAATTTTTTTTCTAAATTTTTTGTCTAATTTTTTTTGACATAATTTGTTAGCTATAAAAATAATTAAATACCTGGTAAATTAATTTATATAAAATTTCTAATTTTTTAGTGGAGAAATGAACTGGAGGAAGTTATTGAAATTGCGTCAGTGGACAGCGATTTGTGGGTGTCAATGTTATCCGAAGCGATGAAGACGCTCCCTGCGACGGGATCACTGAACACAGACATATCAGACCTGGACGAGCAGCGTCCAATATTTAGCGAGTTGGTGAACGACTTGAGGAAGCTGCTAAAAAAGCAAACAGACTTGACAATGCTCCCTTTGGAGTGTCACTACCTCAACAAAACGGCCTTGATCTCGGTAGTCGGGCAGCAACCAGCGCCGACGAAGCACTTTACGCTGAAAAGGAAGCCCAAGAGCGCTGCGCTAAGAGCAGAGTTGGTCCAGAAGAGCATCGATGCCGCGAATAACATGAAGAAGAGCACCGCGCCGACGGTGCCGGTTCGCAGCCGAGGAATGCCGAGAAAAATGACCGACACGACGCCGCTGAAGGGAATTCCGAGTCGAGTGCCAACGGGAGGGTTCAGATCTCCAGCTCTGACTCCTTCCTCGATGTACACCAGGACGCCTATCAGCAGCAGGATCAGGAAGGACGGAGGGATCAAACTCCTGGACATCACAGAGCAGCCTTTGGGTTACGCGCAGGCGAAGAAACGGAAGCGAATGCTCGAGCTGGAGGAACAGCAGAAGAAAGTCGCAGAAGCTCAAACTGCTGCGGTCGCAGCTGCTACTCCTCCTGCAGAAGCCTCTACCACTCCAGAGTATGCTCAGGGTCTTGCTCCAATTAATCCTCCGGCTACTCCAGCAGCCACTCCTGCTGCTACTCAATCTTATGCTCCTCCAACTACTCCAGTTGCTGTTCCAGCTCCAACTACTCCTACTACACGTGAGTAAATTAAATAGTTTCTATTATATTTATGTATTTAATTTATTAATTTTATTAAATTGCTTTGTAATTTCTTAAATATTGACGTTTTTAAAAATATAAGCTCATCTCGATGTTACACTCATCAAGAGCTTTCATTTGAGTACCCACATGCATTTTTTATATATTTTTCATATATACATATATATAATATAAAAAATCATTTTTTTAAAAAGATTTTTTCTGTCTGTCCAGCTTTTTTTTTAATTCCCGATACACTAATATTTTATTTTAGCTCCGCACAAATTTAAGTTAATTGCTCCATTAAAAATAAAAATAGAGAAATTAATAATCATAAATTTTATCGAACTTAGATGATGCAATCAATACAGTTGAACTAAAGAAAATAACCTAACAATAGATTTATAAAAAATGTAACATTTCATAAACTTGAAAAAAAAAAAAAAAAAAAAAAAAACGGCTATTGATTGTGACACTGTAAAGACTTCAATCATCTATAAATAAATGTTCAATAAACGATTAAATAATTAAAAAAAAAAAAAAAAAGTAATTTTTAAAATTACCTCAGATGCGTTTTTCGTCGGCTCAATATTGGATTGTTCATTGAGCATTTTTTCATTAGCCCCATCTCCAACCTCACCTTCAGCATCATTTTTCCCCATAGTTACTGTTGGAGTTGTACTAGAGTTAGTTTTGTCTAGTTTACTATCGACTACTGCACTGTCCTCAGGCAATGCCTTGTACGTGGCAACTGAACCATTGGTAGTATTATTCACCTCAGGCGCACTCTCTAAATTCAATTTCCCTCTCTCCATTATTGTATAATCTTCAAGGACACTTTTAAATGGATATATAAAGACACTGCGCTTCGCAGAGAATTATTTAGATAATAAAAGATTCCTAGCGCTCACATACGTTGATTATTTTTTTCGAGAATAATATGCTGCACTCGCAAGTGCTCTATATCAACGCTCTCACTTACTGCTTACTGCATACTGCATTCTAACATTTAAACTGGTATTCATTTTCACTCACTTACTTGCTACGCCAATGAATTGGCGTTTAAAATAAAAAGTAAAAACAATAATTGCCCTTTGCGCAATTTTTAAGATAAGCGAAAAGTATTTATAGTTTTCAGTAAACAATTCTTTTAAATAAAAAATATTTTTTTTTTAAAAGAATTGTTTACTGAAAACTATAAATACTTTTCGCTTATCTTAAAAATTGCGCAAAGGGCAATTATTGTTTTTACTTTTTATTTTAAACGCCAATTCATTGGCGTAGCAAGTAAGTGAGTGAAAATGAATACCAGTTTAAATGTTAGAATGCAGTATGCAGTAAGCAGTAAGTGAGAGCGTTGATATAGAGCACTTGCGAGTGCAGCATATTATTCTCGAAAAAAATAATCAACGTATGTGAGCGCAAGGAATCTTTTATTATCTAAATAATTCTCTGCGAAGCGCAGTGTCTTTATATATCCATTTAAAAGTGTCCTTGAAGATTATACAATAATGGAGAGAGGGAAATTGAATTTAGAGAGTGCGCCTGAGGTGAATAATACTACCAATGGTTCAGTTGCCACGTACAAGGCATTGCCTGAGGACAGTGCAGTAGTCGATAGTAAACTAGACAAAACTAACTCTAGTACAACTCCAACAGTAACTATGGGGAAAAATGATGCTGAAGGTGAGGTTGGAGATGGGGCTAATGAAAAAATGCTCAATGAACAATCCAATATTGAGCCGACGAAAAACGCATCTGAGGTAATTTTAAAAATTACTTTTTTTTTTTTTTTTTAATTTTTTAATCGTTTATTGAACAGCTGATCGCTAACTTCAGTATTGTCTGAATTAGATGAAAATGAAGTTAGCCGACGTCTAAACTTTTTTAGAATTTTTTTTTATTAATAAAATTATTCAAAGAAAAAATTCCACATGTAAGAAATTTAAAAAACTATACGTGCAATTTTTTTAAAATATTTTTTATAGCTAATTTAATTAATAAAAAATAAAAATAAAAATTTTTCTCTGTCGGCTAATTTTAGTTTCATAAGTTAGTCGACGTATAAAAATTGTTGGAATTTTTTTCGTTGAAAAAATTATTACAAAAAAATAAAAAATAAATTTTCATTTGTAAAAAATTTGAAAAACTGTAAGTGCATTTTTTTAGGTTTATTTTAATAAATGAAAAAAAATTAAAAACGTCCACTAACTTTAGTATTATCTGAATTAAAACTTTCAAAACTTCCGAGTAACTTGATACTGCCTAATGATTTCGTCGCCGATGATTTACTATTTATATTACTCCATAAATGTAAATTACTCAAGAGGGGGTTATTTGTGTTATGATAAACTTAAAATTTTTCCTGTCTGCGTTTATACATGTTAATCTTTCAGATTGGTATTTGATCAAATGTGAAGCTGATAAAAAAATAGTGTGAACAAATCATAAATAACTCATTATGACACTTGTAAAAATAATTTATATGATTGTTCTAAATTTTAGTTAAAAAAATGCACAGATAAAAATTTATTACTTCATTAATTCATAAGATATTTAACATACTATTTTTACTGTACACGTTTTATGGTAATATGAAAAAAAATTTATTTCTTGATAACTAAAATGTAATTAAAATTATTTATTTTTTGTTGTTACTCTAATTATTCGTCATCTTCATCATCATCGTCGTCGCTTTTAGGACACATTGTTTGGATCAAGCAAAAATTACTTATTATTAAAAGAATAATCACTACAACTAATGATGACCAAAAGACCCAGAATAGAAATAATCGAATTTTAATCCAACATGGTCTTGCTACAAAATAATCATAATCTTCACCTAGTTCTGAAAAAATAATTTTTTATTAAATATTTCTTAAGGAAATTTTTAAATAAAAATTATTTCACTTACCACTTTTAAAAATTTTATACTTCAAATCATCATAACATAACCGATGATCAAGTAAATGAAGTTTTTCGTTATTCCACATATTTGATTATTAAAATTAATATTATTTATTTAGAAAAAAAAAACTGTTAGTTAATAGAGAATAAATATTTTAATAGTCGGAGAAAAATTTATTTAAAATGAGTTTTATTAATTTAAATTAAAAATAGCGTTCATGTCGCTTCACAATTTTACTAGACACTGAATACACCCACAAAGGAGCATAATAAAATGATATCCTATCACAATATAATGCATTGATAATATGCAATTAAGAATTAAATATTAAAATTTAAATAATCCTCTCAACAAGCATGATCTGTTTTTTTTTAAATATTCCTAACAAAATCTGCCTCACATTGACTTATATGTATTTACAATCAATTATTCATTTATTCTATTACGGTTTGGTAAAAATAGTTATAATCCTTTCCTACGGACGTAAATATACAATCTCTTCTATAAATAATTATTACTGATTTTTTTTCCACTTCTTTTGTTTCAAATAAAAAAAAAAAAAGTATATACAAATATATCATTTAAATTTTATTTTTCTGTTGATAATTGCACCCGCAGTGGAACTAGTCAATAAATAAAATAAAAGTATCGATTGTTTACTGAATATGCAGTGGCAAAAGAGATAATTCGTTTTAAAAATGAATAATACGTGCATAGAGGTCGACAATGATAACGCTTCTTCATAAAGTTGATTACTCTAAGGTCGTATTAAAAGAGCTTAACTCAGTATAAATACTAAATGTTTAACATTTTTTGCACAATGTAAAAAATTACTTATTGCTTGTCTAAGTTTATTATTGTTTCATTTAAAAAAAAAAAAAATTCTATTAATTCTATTGTCTATCTACAGTAAAAAGTTTATTGCACCTTTTTCGTCTTAGGCCCGCTTATACTTTGATGTATTCTTGGCACAATTTCAGTAAATATAATAGTCCCTAAAAAGACTAAGGATGTACCGATCCAATGGTAAATGCTAAATGAATTTTGGAAGTATAATATTGAAAATAATAATGAGAAAAATTTACGTAGTGTTACGACTAACGTTACTGTCAATGATGAGCATTCTGTTGTCAGCACAAACACCGAGCTGATGCACATGTATCTGATATATTTATTAAAGAAAATATATTTTTGTCATTTGTGTTGTAAATGAAATATGCCTTGTCATAGTGACAATTACTTTCGACGCGATAAAGATTATTACGTAAAAGGATACTGTGTTAAAACATTCCCAATGAGGTATACAATACTCTTTGGTGCAGTTAATCCAAGAATTGGGATCAACAATGGGTCTGATTTTAATGCCAGTTGTGCATGGTCCCATATATTTGAACTTAGCGTCAAGAAAAATGGAAGAGGTAGTAAATGCTGTAAAAAATAAATAATTAAATTAATAAAAAATCACTCAATAGCAAATAATTGATAATTAAATCTACTTACAGTATAATACAGAGCTTCATATGGGTGTTTACCGTATTTAGCGTATAATTCTTCTTGGTACAAACCCATTCTAGCAGAAATAAATAATGCGACAGTCAATAATGCAATTCCAACACTCCACCAAAATAAAATTTCCATTTGTGTAGGCGGGATGGCATCCTTAACCATTTTTTGGGTTGACTTAACTTCATTACCACTTACTATTGTACATATTATTATCCCCATGGTTATCATAAATACTGAGAGGTATTTGCTGAATACGTATTTCTTCTTTAGAATAATTATACCCATTATCATGTTAGCTATTAAGGAACCCTATAAAAATATTTTGTAATTATTAAAAATATTAAAATGCATAACATTCAAGTTAGCTGTCATTTGACAATTTTTTAATTTTATTCAACAAAAAGATTTGATTTAAAAAATTGCATTTTTATTTTTTAAATTTCTAGATGTCAATTTTTTTTTGCCATAACTTATTTGTTAGAAAATTTAAAAAATTATTAAATATGATTTACATTAATTTTCATTTAAAG
Organism: Cotesia vestalis; assembly: GCA_000956155.1. Lineage (NCBI taxonomy): Eukaryota > Metazoa > Arthropoda > Insecta > Hymenoptera > Braconidae > Cotesia > Cotesia vestalis. The sequence continues at coordinate 17,361 of JZSA01007974.1, forward strand.
TACAGTCGTTTTTGAAATTTCAATGACATTAAATTTAGCTGTCACTTAACAATTTTTTTAATTTCTTTAAAAAAAAGTTTTGTTCTAAATATTTATTTTTAAAAAATTGCATTTTTAATTTATTAAAATTTTTTTTGCCATAATTTAGTTATTAAAAAAATTTTTAAAAATTGTGAAGTGACAGCTAAATTTAATGTCATGAAATTTCATTGATGAATTCTGGATCCTTACCGCTCTGAATATCATGTGGAGAGGCATCGGTATATTGAAGTCAAATGCATAGTTATTGCAAACACTTGTTATAAAAAACATAAAAACCAGTATCATATAATCCTTGATGCCTATTCGAGGACTTACAGTTCCAAACTTTGATGTAAATATAAAACCTTCTAATGATATTAGAAGGAATTGTGAAAATGTTATTAGATTTCCACTACCAGGATCTTCTCTGTAAAATAAATAAAAAATCAAACGATTGCTTAATATGTAAATTACAATTAATCATGCCGTATTATTATTATTTTTATATGCAGTATAAAATTACGTCATACAAAAACATTATACTTCAACATATTATAAACTTGACAATTTAAATTATAAATGATAAATAATTGTACTTACTTTACCAATAATTCGAGGAAGATTACATTTGTACAACATCCTAAAAATACTAAACTTATTGCAGCAGCTACTTTCATTTTGTAAAAATTAACTAGTATAAAAAAAGTCTAAGTATAAGCTTAAAAAAATATTATAACCTACAAATGACTCGAACACTAAGCAAAATCGCACGAGACTGACGTTGAATGTTGACGTTGTGGTCGTGACGTTAGCTCAATTTTTTTATTATTATCGCACACGCGCAAGTAAGAAAATTTTCATGTAACGAATGATATAATTTCACTTAAAAGATTATCTTCAGGGTTCACTTTGATTTCTTTATTTATTTAATTATCACAAACTAATTAATTGTACAAAATTAACGATAATTATTTTATAATATATTATTAAATTGCATTGACGTTCTAATATCAATTACTTACATTAAATACAATTATAAACAACATTATTAAATACAAAAATAATTAATTTGAGTTAACAATAAAAAAAAAAAAAACATTACCAACTAATTGTATACATTGTCAATCTAATTAAAGGCACAATTTACTATAAAATATAAAAATAATGCAATTACTTTATTTATTTATCTATGCAGTTCATCACCGAGTGTAAAATTAAATTTTTTTAATATATTAAACACTTAATAATTAAGAAATTTAAAAAATAGTACAGTAACAATAAAACAAAAATTAATACTCCGATTTACTTATAAAATAACAATATAAATATTATACTTATGGTAATTTAATAATAAATTTAATCCTCTTTCGTTTTAATATCACTTTCAGATATCACGGTTGACGTATTATCATTTTGTCTCGGTGAAATTTTAATACGTATTCCATACTTATTGATAAGGACTATCGAAGAAATTAATCGAAGTTGATCCGGACTATCCACGGATTCAATTCTGTAAGCACGTAGTATGGATAAAATAGATGCTTTAACTACCATGGTAGCAAATTTCCATCCGATACAGTTCCGTGATCCTGCACTGAATGGAATGTATGCGAATGGAGGTGGTTTTTGACTATTTGATAGAAACCGTTCTGGTTGGTATACTTAAAAAAAAAAAAATGCAATTTTTTTAAAATAATTTTTTATACTTAATTTAATTGTTAAATAAAATTAAAAATTTATCAGGTGACAGCTAACTTTGATGTCATTTTTAATTTTCTTTAACAAAAAAATTTGTTCTAAAAAATTATTTTTAAGAATTTGCATTTTTAATTTATTAAAATTTCTACAAGTCCATTTTTTTAATCATTTTTTATTACTATAATTTATTTGTTAAAGAAAATTAAAAAAATTGTGAACTGACAGCTACATTTAATGTCATTAAAGTTAGCAGACGTTTCAGATTTTTTTTAATAATTTAAGTAAAACAAAAAAATATTTTTAAAAAATTGCACTTTTAATTTTTGAAGTTTTTTACACGTGCAATTTTTTTTCTAATCATTTTTTCAATAAAAAAAAATTCTAAAAATTTTTAGATGTCGGCTAACTTTATTTTCATACCCTTCTGTCATGGTAAACTTTTCATATGGGCAAAAAACATGACACTGAAGTTGACAGATATAAAAATTTTTTTTAGATATTTTTAGCAATTAAATTATTATAAAAAAATTAAATTAAAAAGTTTCACATGTAAAAATTAATAAAAATTACAAGTGAAAATTTTTAAAAGCATTTTTTTATTGTAATTGATTTATTAAAAAAATTTTTTAAATTAACAGCTGACTGCTAACTTCAGTATCATCAAAAAACATGAGAAAAAAAATTGACATGTAGAAATTTTAAAAAATTATAAATGCAATTTTTTAAAAATGATTTTTCAGAAAAAAATTTTGTTAAATAAAATAAAAAAATTATCAAGTGACTTTTAACTTTAATATCATGAATATTTCAAATGAAAAATAATAATTTTAGAATAAATAAAAAAAAAAAATATAAACTAAAATTAGCAGACATTTAGCCATTTTTTTAATTTTATCTAAAAAATAAATTAGCCCTAAAAAGATGGTTTTAAATTGCATCAGTCGATCTTTTTTATTTTTAGATGTTGAATTTTTTTTTCTAAATTTTTTTTCATGATTTATTTATTGAAAAAATTCTTAAAATTATCAGATGTCTTTCAATTTTAGGAAAAAATAAAATAAATAAGCGAGGTTATTGCTAGTATTAAATAAAAGTCATTGATTTATTTTTTATTAATAATTAATATTATTAATATGTTTCTGTATTTCATATTTGTAATTACATAAGAATTACATTGTTCATTTGTTAATCTTACCACATAATTCATTCTGTTGTTTTAATACAATCGGTATTATTATATTAATCATTGTTGTTATCCTTAATAATAAATACTTAGCCATAAATGTTCGAGCAGTTTGAATTGCTCGGTCGGAAGATCTGGTGCCACCGACTTACCGAGTCAGCCTGTTTTAATAATTTAAAATCCTTTATTAATTTAATTATTGATTTACTGATTACATAACGGAACCCCGGCATGTCCGGTACGTAATATTATTATTTGTATTAAATATCTCGGGTTTGATTTATTATTTAATTAAAACTGTGTTTTAAATTTATTTATTATTTATTTATTTATGTTTTATTTGCATTCTCAACTATTCACAAGTTCGATTGCCGTTAACGGAATACAATTTTTCCTCCATTTATTTTTAATAATTGTCTCATATATAATTTATCACGTAATTTATATTTTACATTTTACACTAAAATAAAGGCAATTCGCAGGCAGGCGATCAATTCAATATTCTCCACTTAAAACCTTTTTACATAAAGTTTGAGACATTAGATTTTTACTCTAAACAAATCAATTCATTTATTAATTAATCAATCGTTTCTTATCAACAATCGAACATTATGCAAATTAATAAATATCATTAATCATTAATATTATCATTATTATTCTTATTATTATTGTTATTTGATATTTTATTACAATTAACAATCTGCCTCACCCGAGCTATTTCAAAAAAATAATATTTAGCTGAAAAATTCGTAATTTAAATCGAGAAAAAAATATATATTATATGTATATATTTATATATAGTATTATGTTCGACATATTTTATTTATTTTGTGTAAATACTCGTTATTCAAAAAAAATATAACATTAAAAGAGTTGACAAAATAGCTGAGTAACACAATTGTATAAAAAAGTATCGTAATTGAAGATAGTATATTTTTTTTTTTACTCTTTACCTGATTTATTTTAAATAAAATGCGTCTGCGTATCGTTGCAGGCTTGTGTTATTTATTAAATATTGAGACATAGGTGCATGTGTTCTGTATCAATACAAGTCATATCAATTTGTTAATTTTATTATTTTTTAATTAATAATTCATTTTTTTTTTATTTTTATTATTATTAGACGGTACTTAGGCCCTATATAAATAGTACATGACCTCACTTTTATTTATTAATTCGTAGTCATTATTTTTGGCATCTTAATGGAATGATTAGAGTATGGAGAAATAGTTTTATTTATCACTACATTCTTCAATTCTCTCTCAAATAATTTAATTTAAATTTATATTCATTTACGTACATGAGTTTTTTTTTTCTTAATTTTTATAAAATGGAAATTCGATAGTCGCTAATTATGTTTTTAAGAAAGAGATAAAGAGATAATATGCTATAGTCTAGAGAAAAAGTGGATACGATTTTTCATTTTTTTTTTTTAATAATTTTACAACGATTATTGACAAGCGAATCGTGAGCTTTGTTTTTAAGATATATAGTCCAAATAATAAACTAAAAAAATTACAATAGATTTATTTTATGATATATAATTTGAAAGACAACAAAGCTCGACGACGTGCCATCTAAAAATTTTATAAACTACATAGACGGTGCGATTTTAAGACAGAAAATGTATTACACTCTACAATAGATGATTAATGTGTCAGCTATACGAAAGCATTCATTTCCTCAGTACCGAGGTAGAGAAAGAGAGATAGAGAATATTTTTTTTTTTTTTTTATTACAAATATCGTTAGTAATTTAATTTTAGTTTTTTTTTTTTTTTTTTTTTTTTTTTTTTTTAAGAAGCAATCTACAATAATTGCTTCGAAAAAAATTATTCGGAATTATCATTTCTGTTAATTTTTATTTGTTTTAAAATTTATTTTTATTTAATTCATTTATTTTTAATTATTTATTTCTTCATATAAAAAATTGTACGAACGCAGGTGTCAATTGTGAAAAATATTAATAAAAAATATTTTGAGTGGAAGCTCTATCTACATTTGCGTATAACAACGAAAGACTCGAGGCGTTCGCTCGTACTCACGTTTTCCGATACTTTTCTTTATTTTTATTTATTATTTATACATATTCATTTTTATTTATCATTTCATTATTTATTTACTTTATATATTTATATCCATATATCAATATATATATTTATATATAATATATACCATATATTTATATATATATTTATATACCGAAGCAGCAGTGATCGGTTGTTTCGTAACGAAATAAAAACTAAATAATCGTTATTTATTATTTTTTTTTTTCTTTATCTCTATTTCTTATACATTATTTTCTATATAAAACCTTATTTCATAACTATGCAACATTTAAGTACGTATATAACACATTGGCGATGTTTTTTTTTATTTATTATTTCACTTCATTTAATATTTTTATGTACAAAAACGCAATTCAATTCAATTCATCTTTCAAAGTTATCAATTTATTTATTCAAATAATTTTTTATTTTTTTTTTTTTTTATATATTTATATTTATTACAACAATTTAATCATTCATACTACAGTGAATTCGGTCACTCTTATTATCAATAAATTTTCATATTTATATTATACACTTTATATTATAATAATAAATTCAACCATGCAAATACACAAATTCTCTAGACTCAAATAACGTCACGCATTCGCTCTTTCTTCAAATATTCCGATCATTTATTTATATATTTATATTTTATAAATTATTTTTATTTATCATATAATATATATTTATATATTTATAATTTATCATTAAAATCTCTACATTCGTATGAAAAATTACACAGTAACATTATTTCATTGATTTATTATTATTATTATTTTTTAAATCTTAAAGATTAATATTTAGGTATGGTCTTGTTTATTATTTTATTTAGTTATTTTTTTACGTAAAAATACAAAAGTGATTATCAATTATATTTAATTACGTCTCGTATTTATTTATATATGTTTATTTTTATTTTTTTTTTTTTAATATATTATTTAATAAATATTTATTATATTTTACAATCGATTATTCTAAAAAATTTCTATTTATTTATTATAATTAATAAATAATAATTTATCAATTTTTTTTTTTTTTTTTTTTTTTTTTTTTTTTTTTTTTTTTTTTTTTTTTTTTTTTTTAAGAAGCAATCTACAATAATTGCTTCGAAAAAAATTATTCGGAATTATCATTTCTGTTAATTTTTATTTGTTTTAAAATTTATTTTTATTTAATTCATTTATTTTTAATTATTTATTTCTTCATATAAAAAATTGTACGAACGCAGGTGTCAATTGTGAAAAATATTAATAAAAAATATTTTGAGTGGAAGCTCTATCTACATTTGCGTATAACAACGAAAGACTCGAGGCGTTCGCTCGTACTCACGTTTTCCGATACTTTTCTTTATTTTTATTTATTATTTATACATATTCATTTTTATTTATCATTTCATTATTTATTTACTTTATATATTTATATCCATATATCAATATATATATTTATATATAATATATACCATATATTTATATATATATTTATATACCGAAGCAGCAGTGATCGGTTGTTTCGTAACGAAATAAAAACTAAATAATCGTTATTTATTATTTTTTTTTTTCTTTATCTCTATTTCTTATACATTATTTTCTATATAAAACCTTATTTCATAACTATGCAACATTTAAGTACGTATATAACACATTGGCGATGTTTTTTTTTATTTATTATTTCACTTCATTTAATATTTTTATGTACAAAAACGCAATTCAATTCAATTCATCTTTCAAAGTTATCAATTTATTTATTCAAATAATTTTTTATTTTTTTTTTTTTATATATTTATATTTATTACAACAATTTAATCATTCATACTACAGTGAATTCGGTCACTCTTATTATCAATAAATTTTCATATTTATATTATACACTTTATATTATAATAATAAATTCAACCATGCAAATACACAAATTCTCTAGACTCAAATAACGTCACGCATTCGCTCTTTCTTCAAATATTCCGATCATTTATTTATATATTTATATTTTATAAATTATTTTTATTTATCATATAATATATATTTATATATTTATAATTTATCATTAAAATCTCTACATTCGTATGAAAAATTACACAGTAACATTATTTCATTGATTTATTATTATTATTATTTTTTAAATCTTAAAGATTAATATTTAGGTATGGTCTTGTTTATTATTTTATTTAGTTATTTTTTTACGTAAAAATACAAAAGTGATTATCAATTATATTTAATTACGTCTCGTATTTATTTATATATGTTTATTTTTATTTTTTTTTTTTAAATATATTATTTAATAAATATTTATTATATTTTACAATCGATTATTCTAAAAAATTTCTATTTATTTATTATAATTAATAAATAATAATTTATCAACATAAATCATTAATTGAATAAATTTATTGCTGAAAATTTTATTACAAAATAATAACTCATTAGATTTTTAAATTTTAATTAATTTTTAAACTCTGACCTTCTAAAAGCTTTTGACAAGACAACAATCCAGTCGTAACATTTGTATATATTTAATATTTAATATATAATATAATATACAAGAATAGTTGAGTAAAATTATTAAAAAAGACCATTGGAATAAAATATAAAGTTTTAAAACTATTTAAAATATTTCCACATATTTTAACAAAGAATCGCGAGTAAAGTTCCTCGAATAAAATATGTATAAACTTTTAATGTAAATTATAATAAATATAATATATAATATGTATAGAGACCAGGCGTTGTTCGTAGGATCGATGAGCGTCTTTCCGGGAATTCGCCGTCCTGCAGTTTAATTTCCTGTTCCAGACGCATGCACATCTAATTTACAATCAATTACTATTTGTTTTAAAAACTTTTAAATCTTTCAATTAAGATCTTAAATATTAATATTGTTTATAAATCATCGGAGATGCACTTCTGTCCTACGTTCAACGTCGGTTATTTTTTTAAATTTTATCTAGTTATTTTATCCTCTTTATTTTACAATTATTCATTTATATTTATAATTTTTATTCACTCTATTTATTGTATACATTTTATTCGGGTTATTTTTATGCCCTGCTTTTAAAATTGGATTTATTTATTTATTAATTATTATTTATTCATTAGTCAGTATCCGAGGGACGAGAGCGAGTTTTAAATTGACGCACTTTAACCAATCGGTAAATCTTAAATCTTTATTACATCATTACAGCGTATAAATAATAAAATATAGGTAATGCAAAAGATAAATCGATATGGTATTACTGAATCACTTGGCAGATGCTGCATGGAATTTTCGTTATTTATTTCAAGTAAATCATGTATAATGTACACGTTGCATTATTATTTATGGGAAAATAATGCATCCAGGAAAGCTAAATTATTATTAATGGTTTAACAATTTTTTTATTTTTCCATTTTTTTTATAAACAAAAAAAATTTTACCTCCAAATAAAAGTTATTTCATGAAAAAGCTAATTTAAATTTTTAATTATCAAAAAGTAATTTAATTTTTTTATTTTTAAATAATGACAATACAAAATTAAATAAATGTATAAATTTAAAAGAGACAAAATGCTGAGTGCAGAAATTGAATTTCTTAAAAAAAACTTATGAGGCAGAATATTTTAAAACTCTCAATATTAGTGTCTAGAATTTAAGATAAAAATTTTTTATTATAAAATACTAAATGAAACTTTGATTAAATTTTTTGGAATATTGATTGAGCATGAGTCATGATAACTGTCTACCTTCATCAAAGAACAAAAAAGTCAACAAAAAAGCTACAATCCATTCTTTGACTCGTATATTATTTTTGTAATATATACACTATTTTTTTTTTTTTTTTTTATAAGTCAACAAAAAAGCTACAATCCATTCTTTGACTCGTATATTATTTTTGTAATATATGCACTATTTTTTTTTTTTTTTTATTCTCTAGTTGAAACCATTTTTTCACAAAGTCCATGCAGACATTTCCACCGTTTATATTTACCCTCTCTCTCTCTCAGTCCCTCATATATAACTATTCTTTATTTTTCTCTTTTCATCCCTCACTTGCTTCCACTTCATTCTTATTTTATTCATATCGAGCAAACTCTCAAACTTTAAACTCCATACACACGTTATAAACTCAGTTTTGTCATACTCAACTTAAACTTTAACATTACTATTTTTATTTTTATTACACTCACCACATTAAATTGTATACAATTTTTCAAAACGCACTCACTCGCAAAGACATACATTCAACTAAAATTAAATAAACTTTAACGATTTAT
>JZSA01007976.1:0-16397 GCA_000956155.1 Cotesia vestalis
AAAAAAAAAAAAAAAATAGTGACCATGCTTATGGAGAAAAATCATGTATATAATTAACATTTTTTCTCAAACTATAGCTATCAAATTTTTGAAACATCAAGTTAACAATTTTTACTATAAATCTTTAGATAAAAATCTAGAAACTATTAATTTTGTATTACATTTTTTTTTTTTTTTTAATTTCTTTAGTAAATTTTTGACTTCAGCAGGCGCTTTATTATTATCAATTATAACAACGATAGTTATTATGATTATTACAATATATAACATTTAAATAAAAATATAAATAAATATATGTCAATAATGTTGATATTAAGAAACAAATCATCGATTGTCAAAACTTAAGAGATCAGATGTGCGGAAAATTTTAATAAATTCGTTACAGGGATGATTGTCAGTTAATAATTTTTATTAAAAAAACTCTTAACACTCCGATCTCTTGAAGTCTTTCAGAGTAGAAAAATATTAAGTAATTAAAAATTTTTTTGTGTGTCTTACGGATTTAGTACGACTTTAAATCAAAATAGAGAATAAATAAAATAAATCATCTTTATTATTAATTAATACAACTATTGTTGACTGCATTCTGTAAATTCAGCTGGTATTGTTTACCCTCAGGAATAAAAAAAAAAAAAAAAAAAAAAAAAGGGACATTTTTAAAGATATAAGCTCATCCCGACATTACACTAATCGAGACCTTTAATTTAAGCACCCACATCAATTTTTCATATATTTTATATATTTATATATATTATATATATATGTATATATGAAAAATATGTCAAAATGCATGTGGGTACTCAAATGAAAGCTCTTGATGAGTGTAACATCGGAATGAGTTTATATCTTTAAAAACTTGAATATTTAAGAAAGTACAGTGGAATTTAAAAGAAGTCATTATTCAAGAAATTACCTTGTATCTTGTGAAACATTGACATTTTTAAAGATATAAGCTCATCCCGACATTACACTAATCGAGACCTTTAATTTAAGCACCCACATCAATTTTTCATATATTTTATATATTTATATATATTATATATATATGTATATATGAAAAATATGTCAAAATGCATGTGGGTACTCAAATGAAAGCTCTTGATGAGTGTAACATCGGAATGAGTTTATATCTTTAAAAACTTGAATATTTAAGAAAGTACAGTGGAATTTAAAAGAAGTCATTATTCAAGAAATTACCTTGTATCTTGTGAAACATTGACATTTTTAAAGATATAAGCTCATCCCGACATTACACTAATCGAGACCTTTAATTTAAGCACCCACATCAATTTTTCATATATTTTATATATTTATATATATTATATATATATGTATATATGAAAAATATGTCAAAATGCATGTGGGTACTCAAATGAAAGCTCTTGATGAGTGTAACATCGGAATGAGTTTATATCTTTAAAAACTTGAATATTTAAGAAAGTACAGTGGAATTTAAAAGAAGTCATTATTCAAGAAATTACCTTGTATCTTGTGAAACATTGACATTTTTAAAGATATAAGCTCATCCCGACATTACACTAATCGAGACCTTTAATTTAAGCACCCACATCAATTTTTCATATATTTTATATATTTATATTTATGACAATATGAAAAATATATAAAAATGCATGTGGGTACTCAAATGAAAGCTCATGATGAGTGTAACATCGCGATGAGATTGGATCTTTAAACCCGTTAATATTTAAGAAAGTACAGTGCAATTTAACAAAAGTCATTATTTAATAAAGCAAAATTTTATTTATTTATAGTTCATAAGTCACGGCAGTCACATCGTGACTGCAAGGTTGCTAGTCTATATTATTAAGAGAATAAGAAAAGTTTTGTGTCCAGGATAGACATACGATAAAATCAGTTTTTTTTTTTGTGAAATTTAGTGTGATTGCGAAGGTCGTGACTCAAATTTGTGCCTTCTTAAGGTTTCATATCATTCTCACCGATAGTAAATTTATTATGATAAGTATTCAGGCTGCATTTGAAAATGCTCTTTCTCTAGATAAGGTAAAAGACCCAGTTATTGACACAAGACTAGTTATTGACACTTGCAATTTTATCTTAATTGAAAAAAAACAATCAACTCTAATAAATTAAAAAATAGAATTTTTGAATTTCAAATTTTAAGAAAATTGGTTTTTTGAAAACATTTAATTTTTTTAATTAGCATAAAATTGCAACTGTCAAACAACTAAACCCGTGTCAATAACTGGGTCTTTTACCTTATCTAGAGAAAGAGCATTTTCAAATGCAGCCTGAATACTTATCATAATAAATTTACTATCGGTGAGAATGATATGAAACCTTAAGAAGGCACAAATTTGAGTCACGACCTTCGCAATCACACTAAATTTCACAAAAAAAAAAAACTGATTTTATCGTATGTCTATCCTGGACACAAAACTTTTCTTATTCTCTTAATAATATAGACTAGCAACCTTGCAGTCACGATGTGACTGCCGTGACTTATGAACTATAAATAAATAAAATTTTGCTTTATTAAATAATGACTTTTGTTAAATTGCACTGTACTTTCTTAAATATTAACGGGTTTAAAGATCCAATCTCATCGCGATGTTACACTCATCATGAGCTTTCATTTGAGTACCCACATGCATTTTTATATATTTTTCATATTGTCATAAATATAAATATATAAAATATATGAAAAATTGATGTGGGTGCTTAAATTAAAGGTCTCGATTAGTGTAATGTCGGGATGAGCTTATATCTTTAAAAATGTCAATGTTTCACAAGATACAAGGTAATTTCTTGAATAATGACTTCTTTTAAATTCCACTGTACTTTCTTAAATATTCAAGTTTTTAAAGATATAAACTCATTCCGATGTTACACTCATCAAGAGCTTTCATTTGAGTACCCACATGCATTTTGACATATTTTTCATATATACATATATATATAATATATATAAATATATAAAATATATGAAAAATTGATGTGGGTGCTTAAATTAAAGGTCTCGATTAGTGTAATGTCGGGATGAGCTTATATCTTTAAAAATGTCAATGTTTCACAAGATACAAGGTAATTTCTTGAATAATGACTTCTTTTAAATTCCACTGTACTTTCTTAAATATTCAAGTTTTTAAAGATATAAACTCATTCCGATGTTACACTCATCAAGAGCTTTCATTTGAGTACCCACATGCATTTTGACATATTTTTCATATATACATATATATATAATATATATAAATATATAAAATATATGAAAAATTGATGTGGGTGCTTAAATTAAAGGTCTCGATTAGTGTAATGTCGGGATGAGCTTATATCTTTAAAAATGTCAATGTTTCACAAGATACAAGGTAATTTCTTGAATAATGACTTCTTTTAAATTCCACTGTACTTTCTTAAATATTCAAGTTTTTAAAGATATAAACTCATTCCGATGTTACACTCATCAAGAGCTTTCATTTGAGTACCCACATGCATTTTGACATATTTTTCATATATACATATATATATAATATATATAAATATATAAAATATATGAAAAATTGATGTGGGTGCTTAAATTAAAGGTCTCGATTAGTGTAATGTCGGGATGAGCTTATATCTTTAAAAATGTCAATGTTTCACAAGATACAAGGTAATTTCTTGAATAATGACTTCTTTTAAATTCCACTGTACTTTCTTAAATATTCAAGTTTTTAAAGATATAAACTCATTCCGATGTTACACTCATCAAGAGCTTTCATTTGAGTACCCACATGCATTTTGACATATTTTTCATATATACATATATATATAATATATATAAATATATAAAATATATGAAAAATTGATGTGGGTGCTTAAATTAAAGGTCTCGATTAGTGTAATGTCGGGATGAGCTTATATCTTTAAAAATGTCAATGTTTCACAAGATACAAGGTAATTTCTTGAATAATGACTTCTTTTAAATTCCACTGTACTTTCTTAAATATTCAAGTTTTTAAAGATATAAACTCATTCCGATGTTACACTCATCAAGAGCTTTCATTTGAGTACCCACATGCATTTTGACATATTTTTCATATATACATATATATATAATATATATAAATATATAAAATATATGAAAAATTGATGTGGGTGCTTAAATTAAAGGTCTCGATTAGTGTAATGTCGGGATGAGCTTATATCTTTAAAAATGTCAATGTTTCACAAGATACAAGGTAATTTCTTGAATAATGACTTCTTTTAAATTCCACTGTACTTTCTTAAATATTCAAGTTTTTAAAGATATAAACTCATTCCGATGTTACGCTTCCCGTATAAAAAAAAAAATTGTCTTAAAATTGTCGTTTGTTTAAGATTTTAAACGTGACACAAACCAAGAATATTTTAAGACTTTTTTAACACGCTAAAAAAAAAATTTCGAGAGCAGATTTTTGAAATTTTTTATGAAGGAAAATTATTATAGAGAGTCTTAAAATAGTCTTAAAATAATTATAAAAAATCTTAAAAAATTTTAAAATGGTCTTAAAAAAATTTTAAAATAGTCTTAAAAAATTTTTTCGAGACTATTTTAAGATGAGCTAACAGCGACAAAGTTCCGGAACATTAAAACGGATCGTCTTAAAAAAAAGCATTAAAATTTTCCGATAATAAATTTTCAAAAATTTCAAATTAAATTCAAAAAGAGCGCACTCAAAAATGTAACACTTAAAAAGTCGTAAAATCGTCTAAAAATTAATTTTTATAAAAAATTTCCAAAATCTGCTCTCGAAAATTTTTTTTGTCGTCTTAAAAAAGTCTTGGTTTGTGTCACGTTTAAAATTTTAAACAATTTTCAGCCTCGTTAATCATGAATTTTTTTGCAGAGAATTTTATGTAACAAAAAATAAAGCGAAAAAATAATTTTCTCTTTTGCGGTCAAAGATCTTCGGGGGGTTTGCATTCTATACTAATATTACAACTGTTAGAGCCCCGAGTTGGCGTAAAGTTTGCGTAAATTATCGAGGATAGTTGATAGTATGGAGTATAAAGTGTGTACCCTTGGTTGTAAGTTGCAGAAATGAATAACAGTGATTGAAGATCTCACAATTTCATCTCATTACATGTGTTATGTGGTGGGCATGTTACGTTGCTCACATGAAAGCATGCACGCCGGATAGGAAGGTATTGAACGTAAACACCATGCATAGAGCTTCAATATAAATATAAACATAACAGACATAAGATATAAGACTCCAAGAGATATTATCCGAGTTATATTAGCGCTACAGCATCTGGGTGATACCAATGGGTAGTTCTTCGGTCAGATGCGAGCTACAACCAACCTGTCGTCGATTCAAACAACTTTCTTTAAAGATTACCTCTTGCTTTTTATTTCATTTCCAGTTTCATAGAATCAAACTTATAAAGAGTTCTAACAGAAAGATGCTAACGATATTAACATTACCTATAGTGTCATGATGAAATCTTATCATGCAATTGCCATTGGAATAATGCCGCTTACTTATAATATAAAATGTCACTAACATTTCGTAATTATTGTTTGTTAATAATCCTTTTTAAGCGCTTGTCCTTTTCTTTCAAGAATATCAAGATAAAATTAAATGCATTTGCAAGCGACTGTGTTTACTTTTGTAAGTTTATTAATAGATGGGAAAATTCAGTCACTCTGTGAATTAATTACGTGTAAAAAAAATTTTTTTTTTTAATTAAAGTCTTTTTATAATTTTGGAATTTTTGATTTTTGAAAGAAGAAAAAAAATTTTTTTTAATAAATTTTTAATTTTAAAGTGTAAAAATAAATTTCTTTTATTGAAATTTTACTAAAAATTAAATACAAAGTATTTTATAAATTTTTCTTTTTGAAAAAATTATATTTTTAGACAAAAATAAAATTTTGTTAATTTTTATTAAAAGATAAATAAATTTATTTTCAAGAAGAATAAGTCAAAAAATTTAGAAGATTTTTTTAATGATTCAAAATTTAATTATAAAATTTTTAAATAAAAACATGCTTAAAAAATTAAATAAAAAACAAAAATTCTCAATAATTGTAAATGAACGGAATAATAAAAAACAAAATTTAATTTAGACAATCGTAAATCCAAGGTATTGACATTTAAAAAAAAATATTTATATTATGCATCTCTGATAAATCATATAAGCTGGACATAAATATTAATCGCTCGATATGTTAATGAAATATTATTACAAGTTTAAAATATTATTTATTCTCAAGCATTTAAATTTAAATAAAATTAATTCACTAATTTATTGGAAAGTTCAACAGCCAGGAATATTATTTTGATCAGTGCTCGATTAATAAAATTATATAAAAAAATTAAAATATGAAAGTACCACCGTAATTTCTTTGACCTTAAAATAATTAAACCCCAAATTATTTAAAAAGTGAAATTAAAAAAAAACTGTGAAAATTAAGTTAGGCAACATCTAAAAATTAAAAAAAAAATTTTTATTTGTGAAAAACTATAAATGCAATTTTTAAATTGTAATTTAATAAATAAAAAAATTAAAAATTTCTTTTTTATTCAAAAAAATTATAAAAAAAAAATTTTTATTTGTAAAAAACTATAATTAAAATTTTAAATAATTTTTTTTTTAGTTATAATTAAATAAATATAAAACGTCAGCTAACTTTAGAATTGTAAAAAAACTCACCATACATAGGTCCGACAACAACCATGACAACAATCATCAAAACACAAATCCTCCTCTGTCTATTATTCGCGCCCTCTTTAAACGCGACCCTAAAAGTCTCAGAAATGTGCCTGAAGGCAAAAAAGTCAGCAACACTTCTGCAAAGCGACATTTTCTCGGTGGAGTTTTCCGGCTTGGCGCTGGGCGGCCGGGGAGCTTCTTTAACGACAACGAGGCCGTAGATGAAGCTGAGAACATAGCACACAGTAGAAATAGCAAAGACCCCATAGAACCCGATCTTCATGTATAGAATCCCAGAAAGGGACATGCCTATAGGAATCCCAACAGAGAGAAAAACATTAACAGTGCCGATCCTGAGGGTCCTGGACTCGACAGTGGTGATGTCCCCGACGTAGCTGAAGACCGCCATGAGCATGGTGAACCATCCTCCAGTGACGGCCGGCCAGAAGGCCTCGGCGAGGGCAGCAGCCTCCATGGGCAGCTCGTAAAACCAGTAAGTACACGCGAGGAGGCTGACGCTTGTGAGGAACTCCCCGACGATCGGCAGGAGCATGCAGGGCTTCCTGTGGCCGGTCCGGTCGCTCCAGGCGCCCAGGAAGAGGATCAGCAGGCTCGGAAGTCCGCTCTGGAGGGCCAGCTTCCAGGTTTGCATTCCCGCGACCAGTTGCTGGACCTGGGCCTCCTCTTCTCGGTAGACGGAGGTGTTCCTCGCGGCAAGGGCCGAACAGACGTCGTCGGAGTACCCCAGGTTCACTCGGCAGGCCTTCTCCAGGTTCAGATTTTGGGTCGCCAGGGAGGCAAGGACACTCGGCATTATGTAACACGCGACCATCGGCTCCACTGTTATGTTGCTGAAGAGAAAGTTACACTTTTGCCGCACGCTCATTGACTTCCAAGTCAGCACTTCCTCCGTCAGCGACTTCTGTTGCTCCTTGGTCACGTTGTTGTTAGTCATCCTAACAACTGCTCCGTTTAATTAAGACTGGTCTGAAGCAGGCACTTGAACAATCCGGAGGAATTTAAAATCCTTAACTCAGGAGAAAGACTGCTAAAGACTGCTAAAGACTGCTAAAGACTGCTAAAGACTGCTAAAGACTGCTAAAGACTGCTAAAGACTGCTAAAGACTGCTCCTGGAGAGTCTTTGATGGAGCTTCAACAGTGATCTCGACTTGGCCACTTGGACACTACTGGTTACTGCCGGTGGGATTGCCCGGACGCTGTCTACCGGAGTCTGCTTCTACTTCTCTTGCTCGTGCCGTACAACACCGTACCGTGGCATATTGTGCATTGCGTGTTACAGGTCTCCCTTGGCCCCTCTTCCTCGCACTTACCGAGAGCTCTCCCTCTCAAATCTCGGTACTCACTACTCGCTACTTGCCTATGTTCTTCACATCGCACACTGATCACTCATCTGCTGTGGAGAGGCTAGTTGCTAGTTATGCCTAGAGTCCATCCACCTAGCACTTGCTAGTATTTCTTCTTTAGAAACACCTTTTTTTCCTTTATATTCTTCCTATTGCGAGCTGGCCTTCCTACTGTCAATTATAATCTATATTGCGGGCTTTTATATTATATTTTTTAGAATTTTTGGTGGTAGTTTGAGGAAAGAGAAAATTTTATTTCCATTTTTAAAATTAAAAACAAAATTTATTATTTACAATTAAATTGTCTTTTATTTTCTGGACAATTTTTTTTTATTTAAAATTTTTTAAACTTCTATTTTATTAAATTAATTTAAAGTTTAAAAATTTGTCGAATTAAAAAAATAAATAAATTTTATTTCTTTTTTATTAAAAAAAAAAAAAAAATGATAAATATTTTTAATTAAACAACTTTCTGGATCATTTCCTGTAAATAAAAAGTTTTCAAGGTTTCTATGATCTTAAATAATTATTACTATCTATAATATCTAAAAAAAACAAATCTTTAATTTTATTTACAACTTAATTATACAAACAAACAGCTTAAAAGTGAGTCGCGTTATGTGACAACAATTCAAGGTCATTGTCAAATTTTATTACCAAAAGATAATTTTCAAGCAGCCACTACGTTTCATGTTAAGCTAAGTCGAAGTAGTTGAGTAAATAGAAATATTAATAGAATAAAAACTACGGAGAAAAAAGTGATTTATATCACTCAAGATTGGAAATAATTTAAAATACAATACAATGATTAAATAAAATAAAATTAGATTAAATAATGCGGGATGAGATATTGTATGTAAGGTCATTGTAGGAAGTAAACAGGTTCTTTGAAGTTCACACAGTAGTGTAGATGTCAGGTGAATGTTTTATTTACTTACATTACATACTTTCCCATCGTCTAAAGGGAGAAGAAATTCTTGTTGCGTCATCGATAGTTTCTCGTTTTATCTTCTCGATATAAATTCACTTTTTATATCAACAATTTGATCAAAATATTTTTTTCCAAGAAAATTAATAAGCTAAATTAAATAAAAGTCAGCATGACTACTTTTATTGCCTTTTTCTTTTATTTTTTGGAAGTTAATATTGGTTTAATTTTGTATTTGAAGAAGAATATACTTATAATTATTTATTTATTAGTTTGTTTACTTGTTTATTAATTAGTTTATTTATTTATTTATTAAATAGTTTATTTATTTATTTATTTAAACGCCAATCGGCATTATAAAAAAATCAGTATATTCCTTAAATTATAAAATATAAAATAAAAAATTTTTTAATTAAAAATTAAAAAATTATCAAGTGACAGCTAACGTTAATGTCATTAAAAAAATGCTTCTAAAAATTTTCACTTGTGAAACTTTTTAATTTAATTTTTTTTTTAAATTTCAAAGAATTAAATACCGAAATTTAGTTTTAAACACTGAAAACACTAATGTCACTTCAAAAAAATGGTATTTTTGTAATATTTTTAGGTGAAGATTATTTTTTTAATAATTTTTGTCTTACTCTAAAAAGTATCTTTTGACGCTAATTTTAAAATTTACATTTTCGCGAAAGAACTGCCGCCTAGTGGCCAGAATTGAAATTAAAAGTTTCATAAAAATTCTTAGCCAATCAAATTATCCCCGACTTAATTTAAAAAAAAATAATTTTTAACAAATTGAATATTTAACAAAAAAAAATAAATAAATTAATTTTAATTATTAATTACTAAAATAAAAATATTTTAATAACAAAAGTAACCTTAAAATTCAATCCTAAATTTATTTTAATTGAAAAAGAAAAAAACTAAAAAATTTTTAATCTAAAAATCAAGTTAAAAAAATTTTTTTTTATTCTTAAATAAATTCTGTTAATTAATAAAAATGATTTAAAATTTTAATAAATTATAAAAAATAAATGCGCGCGCATGTAAGTAGACTCGGGGTGCCGCGGAATAATCGAAATACGAAACAAACGACGGTACTCTACAGTACGAAGTTGATCGCGCTGTCAAACTGATTCTTCCGATGAATAATAAATTTTCAATAATAATAAATAATAAATTAAAAATAATTAATTAATCTACTGGTGGTAATATTTAGCGAGTGATTTAAACAAAAAAAAAAAAAAAAAAAACAATGATTTAATAAAATATCCGAGTAGCTTGAAGGTATGTCCGAGAATAATTAAAAATAAAAAAACTAAATCAGTGAAACTTACAAAAAAAAGTAATAAAATGTTTGTTGATAGTGAAGAAATGATCGGACCGTCTTCAGAAATGAGTAATGAATCCGAGACAGTGCGCGGGAAACGTCGGACCTTCGACGAGCTGGATATCGAGAGTTTCTGCGAAGAAATTTGCCAGTCCTCCAAAAAGCACCACTCAATGGAGCTAAATGACGACCCGATGGACATAAGCGTGGCTACTTCTTCTTTTCCGCTGGTCGCTTCAATCCAGGAGCCCTCTAACCCTGGATCCGTCGCTCGGCTGGAAGTTCTCGTCGTCGACGGCACCTGGGACATGGAGAACTTCGAAAAGTCGGACTTTATCCAGCTTGAGTCCTCGGATATTATTGAACCTGAAATTTTAAACGACGGTCAGAATATTCCTGGGGATTTTGGCACTGTTCTTTCTTACTGGGAAGTCCCCGAGGAACAAGTCAAAGTTAATAGTACTAATAATAATAATAAAAATAATAGCAATTCTCGTAATAATAATAATAATAATAATAATAACAGTAATCGTAATAATCAGAATAATTTTCATCAAAATTCTGTTAATAAAAGTAACAGGAATTATAATGATAACAATCAGTTGGATGAAGAAGACGGCAATCTTTCCTGGTTATTGGATTTCAAACTTGACTCTTTAATTGAAGCACCTGATGATAAAAT
The DNA here is from genome assembly GCA_000956155.1 of Cotesia vestalis. Taxonomy (NCBI): domain Eukaryota; kingdom Metazoa; phylum Arthropoda; class Insecta; order Hymenoptera; family Braconidae; genus Cotesia; species Cotesia vestalis. The sequence continues at coordinate 10,966 of JZSA01007976.1, forward strand.
AATTACCAGTGCGTAAATTTTTTTTTTTTTTTAATTATTTATTTATTTACACTCAGGCCCAACAGATGAAAATAAATCTAGCAGATGTTTAATAAATTTTTTTTAACTAATTTTTTAAAAATCATTTTTTGGCGCTAATTTTTTTTTAAATAAAATTTAAAAATTCTCTAGTGACTGCTAACATTAATGTCATGTCCAAAAGCATTTGCCATTAACAGGGCTTGTAAAAATAATTGTAATTACAGTGAATTATTTGCAAGAGAGACACAATACATTTTTAATGTAATTAAACCAAGTCTAAAAAAATTACTTACAAAAAATTGGACTTGGAATTTTTTTAAAGCTTCTAAAGATGGAATTTTTAAAATAAATTTTTTTTTTGCTATAATTTATTAGTTAAATTGTTAGATGTCTTTTCTTATTAAAACAAAATTAAGAGAAATTAATTTGTTTAAATTTTGAAACACTTTTAATTTACAGCTGAAGAAATAAAAAATTTTCTAAATTTGAGAAATAAAATAGTTTAAAATTTTTTTTCTTCAATGTAAAATTAATTACAATGATTTTTTTTTAGCAACCAAAAGCCGGCAGCCGTTCAATTGCTCTGACAACGCATCAATGTACCAGAGTTTGAAGAAAAGTATTGCTGATGAATCAGTACAAAAACAACCAAGTGTTCCCAACGGGTTGCTAAACAATCCAAAGTACTCGGAGCGTTATGGCGGGCTGAAGAAACCGCCGTTTACATACACTGAGTTGATAGAACACGCTCTGCAGGAACGGGGTGAATTGACAGTATCAGCAATTTATCAATGGATATCGTGAGTGTTTTTATGGGAGAAATGTAAATATTTAGTGTTTAGTATTGAGTATTAAATTGTTAAAACGTCGAATGTATTGCGAAGCATCGGTATAAAATTATAGATCGGGTGATTTAAGATAGTTGGGGTGCAGGCTATTGAGTGGTACCTGCTGGTACCATTGTCCGTGATGGGTGGTGGTACCAAGCCGTACCACTCACCCTCGTACCCTCTATCCACTTTACTTGCCGCACTATTGAGCTTTCGGGCCTTTAATTTAAAGACACGAGACAATATTTATGTATTTGTTTTTTATCATTTTCTTCCGGTGAAAATATTATCTCAAATTATCATCGCTGCTTAATATGATGTCTTACTCCTGTTCTAACAATTTCTGTTCCTTGGTACTTCGTTATCTTCTTTTTATTTAGTTTTAGGAGAAGTAAAAAATTTTTATAAATTGGCTCGCAGTCGAGCGTGCGAACGGCAGCCAGGTGAAGCAAATTAATCGGAAGGGAGAATTGTTTTGCAATTGAAATTTCGAGTTTGTCAATTGAAATGTTTATCCGCTAAATACTTCCTGCTAAATAAATTTATGGGTGGTTTATTTTTAGGTTTAGAATTTATTTATTTATTTATTTATTCGTTTTTTTAATAGAGAACATTTTCCGTACTACAAGAGCAATGATGACCGTTGGAAAAATTCCGTGAGACACAACTTATCGATCAATCCTCACTTTCGAAAAGGATCTAAGGCGCCTCATGGCGCAGGACATCTTTGGACAATCGCTAATCGAAACGAAATGCGATCTCGGCCTTTGCTGACAAATATACCCGGTCTACTATACTATGTATACCCGGCATCAACCAGATCCAATCCTCGATCCCCTTCTATTCATTTTTTAATTTTAAACATTTTAAACTTAACCCGAATTTAAAATTCTGGAACAATTTAATAATTATTAATAAATTTATTTATTAAAAAAACGATTTTTTTTTTTTTTTTATTAATGTAAATGTAACTCAACATTTTTTTTTTTTACTATTTTAGTAAAAATTTTTTTAAAAAATTTATTAATGGTAAATAAAATAATAATTTTAACTCCAAAATGCTGTAATATAAATTCAGTTTGTTGTTTGTAGTTTTAAGTAATCCGCCATTTTGATTCACGCCTACACCCTGCAGCTTCTAAAGAAAACTTCGAACGTATCTTGAAAATATGACACAACATTTGATATTCCGAATACGAAATACGGAGACTAAAATAATACTCGGGGAATTAACGCTGATGGGGATTTAAATTAAACGGTAATTTTGATGACAATGAGGAGGATTATTCTGATCCCGGTCCTCTGATTGCTAAAACTCATCTCGCTTCTCTTCTCTTCTCTTCTCTTCTGTTTAGTTCCAAACTGCTGATTGGTTAACTGATCTTGGATTGGATCTTCCTGACGAGTAAACACGGAAAATTCGGCATCGCGCTCCAAGAATTCGAATAGGGATATCTCAAAAATTTATCGGCAATTTAAACCTGCTGAAGAAATCTATTTTATCCAATAGTGTGTTTAATTGAGTGGAATTTGAATATTGATAGAAAAATTAACTTTAATTCAAAGGAAAATATTATTTTTAAGAATTTAATTATCAAATAATTGACATTTGTAAAGACATAAGCTCATCCCGATGTTATGCTCATCAAGACCTTTCATTTGAGTACCCACATCAATTTTTCATATATTTATATATTTTATATATATGTATATATGAAAAATATATAAAAAATGCATGTGGGTACTCAAATGAAAGCTCTTGATGAGTGTAACATCGGGATGAGCTTAAATCTTTGAAAACGTCATTAGTTAAGAAAATAAAACAATTTTTGATTTTTTACAGAATAGAGTAAAAATTAAAAAAAAAATTTTTTTGGAGCTTAAAATAAAAATTTTTGCTTAGAAAAAAAAATGTTTATATGAAAATTGATAAAGCTTATTAAATATTAAAAAAAAAAAAATCCTACAAATTATTGTGCAAATTTGCATAATTCTTGAGGTAATAATTATAAAAAAAAATAAATTCTGATTTTTTTTTTTTTTATCAGGAAACACTACATGCGATTGTGCAATTAGTACTTGAAATATAAATTTTATTATTAAATAAAATTGTCCTTGGTAACTGGTTGTTAATCATCAGCATCAGCAAATGCAGAAAAGAGAAAAAAAAAACTTACTAACAACTTATAATGATGATGATGTTGAAAAAGTTGAAGGTAATATTATAAAGTTAGGCATTACGTGTGTCGTCTATTTTTAAACAAATAGTTTAAGTGCATATAAAATTGAATAATGATAAAAATTTTCAGTATAAGTACAACTAATGGATGATATTATACGTAAGAAATGTGTATTTGCATTGAGGATGAATGAAGTCTTTTAAAAATCAGAAGCATTAACTTGAATTGAATTTATCAGGAAGAGGAGTATAAAGATCTCTGTGCAATACACGGTAAAAAAAAAAAAAATTTATTATAAATAACGAAATGTCCATACAATTTAACCGAAGAAACTGGTTATGGCACACCGGGTTTTCATTGACTAAAAATGTTCTTCAATCTCGAGCTGTTCTTGCTGCACACTGATACTTACCTCCACATATTCACGTCAACATTTTATTTAGTATGTATACAATACATTTAGTATCACGTGTGCAGCCAGTGGAGCCCCTCGTTGACCTTGGAGTTATCCAGTGACCATTTCCGCAATTGCAGCAACCATTCTTGCAAACCGGTAATTTTACTTTTTATTATTCGTATTTTGTATAGGTGGATTTTTTTTTTATTGCTTTGTAAAAGCTTCAATCACTGCTAGCTATTATTTGTGAAATTCGATAGATTGAAATTTATTTTATTGAATTATATAGTTCATGACTCGTGATTGTGATTAATTATTGAATTTTGTAGGGTGTAATTTTTTTAAATTTGACAAAATAATTAATTTAAATTTTATAAAAAAAAAAAACAAAAATTAGGAGAAAAAATTTTGGAGCAAAAAAATTATTCTTCAGAGTTTGATTTAAAAAATAATATAACAAATTGGTCTATTGAAATTCTATTAATCTATTAGAATTCTATTAATAATGGAAAGTTGCATTGATTTTCAAAAATTTTAATTTTTTTGAAAAGTTTTAATGGATTAATGGAAAATTCTATTATTAATAGAAAATTCCATTAACATTCTATTATTAATGGAAAGTGTCATTGATCTATTAAACTTCCATTATTTATAAAAAATTTCGGTAATGTTTAGAAATTTTATTGATCCATTGAAAAATAAAAAATTCCATTAATCCATTAAAATTCTAATTTCGACTGAAAATTCCATTAATTCTTTGAAATTCTATTATTAATAGAAAATTCAATTGGTTCATTACAATTCTATTAAAAATAAAAAATTACATTAATCCATTAAAATTCTAATGTTGACTACAAATTAAATTTATTTCTTAAAATTCCATTAATCCATTAAAATTCTATTAATAATAAGAAAATCCATTAATCTATTAAAATTTCGATATTTCACTGAAAATTTCATTAATCTTTTAGAATTCTATTATTAATGATCAAGTTAATTTATTCATTAAACTAATAATAATAATAATAATGAATTAAAAAAAATTCTATTCAAGATTATTATCTTGAATACAGTTAATTTTTTCATCAACATATAATTTAATTCAACAAAAATTGTCAAGTAATGTTTTCCAAGAATAAATAAACAACAAAAAAACTTTTACACAGTCATACTTACCAAACTAGTACATTATAAAATCTAAATTAAATCAAATAAATAATTTATTAATCAAATAAAAAAAAAAAAACCCATAAAATTCAACAAGCTACTTAGCAAGTATTTTGTAACACCAAATTGGAGTACACGAAAAATTTTTTCATACTAATGGAACCCATTACTTGACAATTGATTAATTTGATTCTAATTACAATTATTACCGAATGTTGAGTACAAGAAAAAAAGTGGATAATTTATCGTAAGTAAGAAAAGTAATTTCTTATAAATTACCGTGAGATCTTATTGGAGAGTGGTAATAATAATAACAACAGTAATGAATATCTAAGGGCGTGGTTTGCACGCACCCCCGCATATGTTTCTACGCACTTGGCCGCCATCTTGGCTAGTCACACCCCCGCAAAATGCCCATAGGTAAAAAGTATGGTTTTTAAAGTAAAAAAAAAAAATTAATAGAATAAACCTCCTCCGCAATAAGTAGCTATTAGCCCTAAAAATAAATTTTCTTGGTCAATTTATCGCTTCTTACATCCAAGAATATTACACATTATTATTATTATTATTATCATTATGGTAAAAGGTTAAATGGATAAATGTATACACAGAAAAAAACAAAAAATTTCTTGATCCAAGAAAATTACAAGGAAGATTTTTTGGAGTTATTTTGGAGCAAGAAGAAATTTTCTTCGCTTAGAAAAAATTTAACTTCGTTCAAGAAATTTAAATTTTATTAAAAAAATTTTTAGTCTTCCTTAAAATTTTCTTGATTAAATAAAATTTACGCTTGACTCAAGACTTTTTTTCTTTCTGTGTATATATTTGTATGTACAA
>JZSA01007981.1:0-22178 GCA_000956155.1 Cotesia vestalis
ATAAATGATTACGCTTTTCAGATCTCCATCATTCCACGATACACGAAACGTGATACCCAACTCCGCTAGTCAAAATAATCGAGTGCAACCAGTGCGAGCGTCATCAAATGAAGAATTTAGTGATTATTCAGACCGCGATGGCGAGGTCGTCTCACCGAAGCCTGTGCATAAGCCCTTTTTTCGACGTCTCTCATTCAAGGGATTCAAAAAAGGTCGTGGATTTTTCCACAAGCAACAGAGTGATGAAGTTGAATTGTCCCACAGCGAGAGCAGAAAAGACAAACACACTAAATCCAAGCTGTCTAAAATAGTAGTGGAGTGTCGTAAGGAGGGTGTTGTCAATACTTTGATCGGAGAAAATTCCGATGGGACGCAAAAATGGGAAAAATCACGGTTGGCGCTGATCAAAGCCATCGGTGGTTATATGCTGGAATTTTATTCACCGCCTAAAGCCGTGAAACCACGTGGAGGTGTGTTTTGTTCGGCGATTACCGAAGCGCGTGAAACAACAGCTTTGGAGATGCCGGATCATGAAAATACTTTTGTATTAAAAACGCAGAACGCTGAATTTGTGATCGAAGCCCATGATTCCTCAGACATGAGGTCGTGGCTGGCTACTATTAAATACTGTATGCGTTCGGCATTTTTGAACTCTGCGACAAATGATTCTGCAGGTGATGGTTTGGGTCATGGCTCGGCCTCGGGACAAGACGGTGACCGCGTGCGAGCTAATTCCGCGAGTAAAAGCTCGCGGTCAGGATTTGATCATTCAAATGATCTTGCTCATCCACCAGAATTACCTCCTAGACTTCGTACACGTAGTAATAGTAATCTTGAGCTTTGCTCTTCTCAACAAGAAATCGAACAAAGTAGGTATCATTTATTTATTTATAAATTTTATTACTCTTTATTTTATTGTACAAATACTTGGCCACTAATTCTTACTATTATTATTAGTTATTTAAAATTATTTATTTTTAGTGAGTGGTAATGAAGGAGAACCAGACTTGGCTGTTAGTTTAAGAGAATATCCATGGTTTCATGGCACATTACCGCGATCAGATGCAGCACAACTTGTCTTACATAACGCAATGAATGGACATGGTGTTTTTCTAGTGAGACAAAGTGAGACGAGAAAAGGAGAATTTGTATTAACATTTAATTTCCAAGGAAGAGCTAAGGTTTTATTTTATTTTTTATTTTTTTTGTAATTTGAATTCATATTGTGAATCTATTAAGTAAATTTAATCAATCAAATAATATAATGAAAATATATTTATTTACACAGCATTTAAGAATGACGCTAAACGATCAAGGTCACTGTCGTGTTCAACACCTGTGTTTTCCTGCAATACTTGATATGCTGGATCATTTTCGGCAGAATGCAATACCCCTGGAGTCTGGTGGAACGGCAGATGTGACGCTTACGGAATTCGTAGTGGCGAGTCATGCATTACGCCCAGTAGTGCATTCAACAGTTAACGCAAATACACAGCAAAATCCAGCTCAGGAGAGGAGACCTGCTACCGTACCGGAGTCAAGAGAAGTAAGAGTCAGCAGCGGAAGTCTCACACCTCTTGAGTGAGCGCGAGTGGCCGACTCCCACAGTCTCAAGTCTGATCAACAGACAGTGAGTAGTTAATACGCTAAAAGCGATGCCCCATATTTGATTGGATTTAACACAATAATTGACATTATAAAATGTTAAATGCTTCCTGTCAATCCAACCGACTGGTGAATGCCATACGAAATTGACAGTATAAACCAACCAGTTAAATTCATCCCCATTTTATGATACTTAATATTTACAGTAATATAAAGAAAAAGATTAAGAATTATTCTTTGTTGTATTTATAAAATATAAGACTGACTTATTTGACCGTGGGTGAGGGGCTCGCTTTCACACACTACAAACATCTTGAAAAAAATAATTATAACGGCGTTTAAAAATTTTATTCGTTTCATTGAGTATAAGTAGTATAGAATAATATTTAATGGTAGAGATACTTTAATGTTTGCTTTATTAAATATTTACTAGCCGATGAATGATTTAAGGTCCGGACTTGCGGTGGATCAATAAGAATCAAAACAGACTCTGTGGAATGGCTTGAGCAGCAACAGCAACAGCAGCAGCAACAGCATAATGTTAATAATAATTTGGATCAACAAGCATCGACCTCAGCATCATCAAGCAATAGAGCTGTGCAAAATGCCTACAGCTTTCTCTGACGTTGGATTCGCAGTACATTACCCTCAGGATATCGTTTGGTCAGTCCGCCTGAATAAATATTATTACCTCTTATAAAAAACTTTTATCACATTATTTTTCGAGTCATAGCTTAAAAATCTTTAAACAATTTAAGTTATTCGGTCGAATTTAATTGTGAACTTTTTAAATCTTTTTATAATTAGGGTGATTCTTTTTTCAATGATTTTTTAATTTTTAGTTTGAAAATTATTTCAAAGTCATTGAATTAAAACATATCCTAAGTTTTAATATATTTTTAAACTATTTTTTTTTTGTCAATATAGATATTCAGCTAGTGTCACTGACGAAATTGATAAATTTAAAAATTAAAATTTTAAGCTCAATCAAGTTTCACTGTATACGAAAGTTTAGAGTCACGATTAATAGTCGATCATTAAAATAATTTTCCTGTAAGACTGCCGCTTCCTAAATCGAATGCATGTCCGGTTTTTTAGACTGCATTCAAGTCTCAGCTCAATAACAAAACTGTTGAAAACATTATCTTTAAAATAATATTTTGAAAAGCTAAAAAAATGGAAAAAAAAAAAAATAATAATGATGTTACTAAACGATGCTTGAAATTACAGAAATTATATACATATATATTTATATATTTTCATTATTTAACGAGGTGACTAAAAGGGTTGGAGATAAAATCCAAAATAATAGTGTAATGAGTCATTAAAATTGTACATACTATATTTTTTTTTTTTTCGTTTTAAACAAAAACTTTCGCGGCAGCTTTTAATGTGAAATAGAATATTTATTGCCCGCTTCGATTTTAATTAATTATCTATACATTACAATAACGACATAGCTCCGAATTAAGACTGCCTCCTGCTTATTTATCAATTTATATTCACGTGTATAGAACATATATATTTACAATATGTTATTGTTTTATTTGTATTAATATTATACCTTAAATATTTTTTAATGTTTGAATGTAATTAATTTGTTTTTTTAAAATCAATACAAATAATTGTATTATAATCTAAAAGCCATAATTATTAGTTAGTCATTTGCCACGAAAGAATAAAAATATTAAGAGACTGGTAATGTCACAATAATTTTTTGAAGATGTTAAAGAACAAATACTCTTAATAGTTAAAACTGTTGATGAATTTTTTTTTTTTTTTAGTCTTTTTATTTCTATTTAATGAATCATGGCCTAGAAAATATATATTTATGTATGTTCATGTGTAAAACAGTGGAGTATGTAAAGAATGAAGTCTTGTAATTTTTTAAGCTTAAAGCTCATAAAAAAAATATAATAATAATAATAATAAACAAGATTGACTGAATATGTAAATTTATATGTGTCGATAAATATAAAAAAAAAAAAAATTAAACAAATAAAGCATGAAGATAAAATATATTTTCATCCAAACTTAATGAAATAGTGTAATTTAAAAAATGAGACAAACAATAAAAAAAAATTACTTTGATTATTTATATATTATTTTAATTAATGTATATTGAAGGTAACAAAATGATAAAAATATAAATTTAAATCTTTAAAAATAGATAAAGAAAAAATAAAATATTTTTAATTGTTTTATTTGCTAAAGTAATACGTACTCTGTGACGAATTAATTGCAGCAAAAACATATCACCTTACTCATGTAAATTACTTATTATTTTGATAGCTCTTGTTATGCCTAAGAATAATAAGAAATAATTAAATTATTAACATTAACAAACAATTATTAGTTTCAAGTTGAATTATATGGATTATTAATTGATATTAATCATTTGTTTGTCGACATAAAGTGCAAATTATTAAAAAAAAAATTATGGTAATAAATAAATAAATAAAAAAGAGTAAATGACCAGCATATCCGAGCTTCATATTGTCATAGTCGCTGATTGTAACAAATAATTCCATCGTTAACTTTTCCACAATGCTGAAGCGAGATATGATTATTTATAATTAATTTAAAGAAATATTTAATTAATGTACAGTATCTTCTAGTCCGAATACATTAAGATCTTGATAAATAATTTTTAGGTTCTTTTTTATTAAATTATCTCCTCAATTAAATAATAATTTAATATTCTATTCATCGGCATCAAAAACTGGCGATAGCTGTAAAATATTCTTATATAAAATCAGCAATAAAAAAATAGATAGAAAATTATAAGTAATGAATAATTACGTAGTACTCGATGTAACTCAAATGACCATCGTCAGTTTTTACCATAAATTGAAACACCAAAAGTCCTCTGTTGTCTGTTTTTAGTGATACTTTATTAGCGCAAGCAAGTGCTTTCATTACCGGTTTCATTGAAGAGTACTGATAACAAAAAGTCGCCTCTACTCTGCACTGAAAATTCTCTATTGAATCAGTATCGTGAGGTATCTCAATGTGACATTCACCCGCGAAACCGCTGGTGCTTATTCTAAAATACGGCGGATCTGGTGAAAGCAACAGCTGAAAAAAAAAATAATTGTTCAATTTTCTTACATTTCTGTCTATTGATATCGCGAAAATTTTTTTTTGGAACCCACGTATTTTTTCGAGAAATGTGCAGAAATGCAAATAAAAATTTTTCTTCAAACTAAAAAATTTTTTTGGACTTAGAAAAAAAAAATAGGATTTTTATTATACGCCCTTATGGTTCCCGGGTGCCATAAAGTCGTATAATTTTTATACGCCCTTATATTCAATTACCGCTATCACATCAGTTGTAGGGTCCAGCTCACTCCAAATATCACGTAATATTTCCGTATTTAAAATAACTTTGTTGAGAACGTTACTCGGTTCAATATTAAAGTCTATAAGATCATCTGGTTCAAGAGTTTTTAATGAACAGTCAGTAAGAATACCATCTTCTTCAATTAACACAGACACTGGATGTCCTACATCCTGGAAATTGATTTAAAAATTAACTTTACTGTTAGATGCAAATAAATAATAAGTTTATAAATTTGACGTCATTAAAATAATAATTTACTTTATACATCAGTTGGAGCATAACCGAAACTCCTTGAGTAGATATACTGCTCCAAAACATTCCAAGGCACTCCACTAGAACAGTTAAATTAATTTTAAATATAACGTCTTCAGCAAGATTATATTCTTGAAAAATAATTTTTGGAATGTACGCAATTCCTTGGAGACATTTGCTATCCTCAACAGTTATTTTTACACCATTGTCCGAGCAGCAACACGTTGCCCACTGTAAAATAAATTTATCAAGTGAATAATTCAAAAAATCCAAATTTCAGGGCAAGATTATTACCTCTTTAAAATTTATAGATCTTAATAATTGTACAAGTGTCTTAAGATTGCCCAATTTGGCAACAAATTTGTAATCATCTGGTGACGACATCATTTTACTTGTCCGAAACTTGGTACAGTGGGTAATAAATTTTTAAATTATTTACGTGTATTATATTTCTCAGTGATAAATCTGTAACTAAAAATTAATGTTAATTAATAAAATTATCATATGCGGATAATTTTGTAATAAATAGGCATAAAATGTCAAGTAAAAATATAAAATATTTACATTTTTGTTTTTTTTTTTTTTTTTTTTTTTATTCTTCAACTAATGTATTAAGCAAGTGTCGGAAAATCCTTTTTTTTTTTTGAAAATAAAACTATCAATTATTTGATTGAATCCTGATATTACAGGTATCAAGGTCATAGGTTCATTTATAAAATTATCTAATTATATATCTTCAGTTTGTCACGTGTATAAACAATAACATAAAACACAACCTCTCTTACTACTATGATTATTATTATGATTACTAGTACAGCCGTTAAAGTTCCCGCGAATTTCAAATACTTGAGCGAAACCAATTTGCAAAATAAACTCACTCATATTTACGCAAAAATTACTGATTAATAAATAACTAAATAATTTTTACTAATTTATTATCATATTAATATTTTTTTTTTTTTTCAATATAAACATTCAATCAGTATGAAATTATTTATGTTACTAAACAATTGTCAAGGTGGTTGCTAATTTCAGTGTTGTAAAATTAAATGAAAATGTAGTAAATAATTAAAAAAAAAGTTCCCTTCACAATTGTTTTAATTTTCTTTAACAAATAAATTATAGCAAAAAAAAATTATTAAAAAAATGGAGTTGCAGAAATTTTAATAAATTAAATTTAAATAAATTATTTTAAAAAAATCAAAAAATTTAGAACGTCGGCTAACTTTAATGACATAAATTTCTCAGAAAATTGATTGAAAAAAAAATTGTTCAGATAAACAGAAACTACAAAAATGATTATTAAAAATCTTGATTCTTAATTTATGACATTAAAGTTGACAGACATAAAAAATTTTTTTAGAATTTTATGGCAATTAAATTATTATGAAAAAAATTTAATTAAAAAATTCCACATGTAAAAATTAATAAAAATTACAAGTAAAAATTTTTAGAAGCATTTTTTTATTTCAATTGATTTGTTGTAAAAATTTTAAAAATTGACAGCTGACAGTATTACCTTAATTTACATACAAAATTGTTTATATTGGTTTTTGGGGCGTAGATGTCCATATGAGTCTTGTACAAATACGTATTTCCTTCCTTATTTCTCCAATATAAAAAAAAAAAGCTGGAAACAGAGTATTGTGATCAACAAACGATAAAACAGATGTAAAAAATTTGACAGGCCATCTACAAGTATTCTGACAAACTAATTGAAATCACCGCCCACGCAAAAATACTTACCACATCCACATATTGTGGTCATAACTGATTATGAATAAAAAGAGACAAGGGACCTCAGATAATTATACATGTATATTGATGTATATACATATCGTTTACGTAAATTCACTTAGTAATATAAAATGACAGTCTTGTAATCAATTCTCATGTAATATATAAAAACAAATTGTCTATATGTACATTTAACAGAGATATATCAATTGATATTTGATATTTAGTTTAAATAGCACAAAATGATTACCGATGAGAAGTTATTTTTTACGAAAACAGTTCAACATTTGGCGAGGTCGTTGGCTGGAATAAAACCTACACCATGGGAAAAGGTATTGTTTATTCAACAATTTACATTTTTTAACTTTAAATAACTTGACAATAATCTCCAATAATCAACCTCAAATTAATTATTAAAAATTATTATCAAACTGATGGCAATTTTTCAAGTTTTATTTCACATAAAATATTTAAAATATGTTCATAGAGATTTGAAAACCATCCTCGTAGGCAATGGCTTCATTTTTTATTATGAATAATTTAATAATACTGAAGTTAGCGATCAGCTGTCAATTTTAAAATTTTTTTAGCAAATTAATTACAATAAAAAAAATGCTTCTAAAAATTTTTACTTGTAATTTTTATCAATTTTCACATGTAAAACTTTTTAATAATTTAATTGCTGTAAAATTCTAAAAAAATTTTTAATATCTGTCAACTCCAGTGTTATAATTTAATAATACTGAAGTCAGCGGTCAGCTGTCAATTTTAAAAATTTTTTTAGCAAATTAATTTCAATAAAAAAATGCTTCTAAAAATTTTCATTTGTAATTTTTATTAATTTTCATATGTGAAACTTTTTAATAATTTAACTGCTGTAAAATTCTAAAAAAAATTTTTAATATCTGTCAACTTCAGTGTTATAATTTTTCAAACCTTCGTCATCTGTTAAAAACTAAATTACGTCAAGTAACAAAAAAAAACACGTAGTCATAGTTATATATAAAATTTTGCACAGTAATAATAATTATAGACATCTCTGATGTAAAGTAAGATAATATAAAATTAATAATTTTTTTTTGTTTTAATTAACCAGGTGAATCGACTATTCAAATTATGTCCTCAAGAATCAGCTCAAGGTGTGTTCCGCATCGACCAGCGAGGTCAGGACGCAGTAATAGCTCTTGGTATATATTTCTTGGAGTCTGGACTGCAGCACAGAGATCGAATTTTGCCTTACTTACTTCGTCTTTTGCGTGGATTACCTAAAATAGTATGTCTCGACGAAATAAGAGTAACTCCCGGTGAACGTATACCAGTAACCGAGAGATTCAGCTTCTGTTTGAACACACTGCTGAGCGACGTTGCTGCGAGATGTGATCCTGTTTGCGAAGAAATAATATCCACTCAAGTAGAACTGCTTGCTGCTCTGACGAATCTGATTCGTGGATGCAAAGACCAAAATGGATCCAGAGGGATGCAAGCTAGGATATCGCTTTGTAAATGTCTAGTGCCGATTTTGATTGGACTGGCACGGGCGATGGGTCGATTTGCTTGTTTAGACCCTCCGTTACTTTGTAGAATTTTTCCACCGCGTGGTCTACCTGTAAATCCATCCTGTAATGAGTCGCCTCCTAACAAACGGCATTTAAGTTTCACTAATTTTCGTCCTATCATACCGCGATCTCTCAGTGGTAATTTGAACTCACATTTGACGATTGACAACGCCCAAGTTGCATTGTCTATACCTGATGATTATCAAGCAGGCAAAAGACCTTCATTGCAGTCTTATTTGTCGGTACCATATGATCCTTCGACTTACTTCTTCACTCGTTATGGATCCAGCTTCAACCAATTCCCTCAAATGCGGTGTAACGAGAGTCCTGAAAAACGTACTGGGTTGTTGTTTGGCATTGTTCATTTGCAGAGCGTACTAGCACTTGCTAAGAAACTTTTGACTAAAGATACACTTGATTTTTTGGATGAAGAAGCACAACAGGTATTTTTTTTTTTTTTTTTTTTTTTTTTTGAAGAAATAATATTGTTAATTTTTTAATCATTTTTAAAAAAATTTATCGTTTATTTTTATATAACAGGTTTATCATTCTGGACAAGTACAAATATTTCCTTACCGATCATTCAGCGAAACAATGAATCTCGTAATGGTTGCTCTTCTGCGTGAACTTTTGCAAAACCAACGCGATTTACCAGCACCATTTACTAAAGATGTACAAGAATTTGTCAAGGGTCTTTTTCTATCAGGACAAACGGAGCTTCAATCTCGCCAGCATGATGCAAGTGAACGTGAGGACTATGATACTAATTTCCGGATTGTCAATCGATTCAAAGTTAATGTTATGGCCAATTCTGCTTGTGTTGATTTACTCGTTTGGGCTATTGGTGACGAAACCGGTAAGTTTATTTTATTTAATTAGAATTACAATATTTTAACACAGTCATCATTTTATTAAATAAATTAAATAAGTATTAAAATAATTATTCAGTGTTAATGAAATAAGTATAACATCATCCAATACAGGTTTACATTAGTCGTTAAAACATAGATGTAGAACAAACAAAATCAATTATATTTTTTACAGCTAACGGAGAGTATGATTTGAGCGCTCTGTACGCGGACCTAAGTTCCATGCTGATTGGCGAGGGTATCAAATATTGTCCCTGTTTTCAAAGTCGCGCATGAATTTGTCTTTCATTTTCCTTACCTTAAAAAACAAACGTTTTGTTACAAAAAAAAAACCTAAAAGTTTTGTCATGATTTATAATCATTATAAAAAATAATAACACTTGTGTTTATTTATTTTTTAATTTTTCTTTATGGTGTCTCGTCTGCGTGCTGTGTAATTAATCCAACTAATCTAAATTGATTGAAAATACAAAACAACTATACTTGTACTGAAACTAAACCATTTTAATATCCATACAATAATAAATCAATGTATTTTTTTTCAACAGGTGCTGATAGCCTTTGCAGCCGGCTAACAGAGAAAATAAATTCAAACCATGGACCTACATTAGTACTAGCACACATGCCTCTGCTGATGGTGTGTCTCGAAGGTCTTGGAAAATTAGCACAAAAATTTCCAAATATCGCAATCACTTCTACGTACAATCTTCGGGACTTTCTTATGAATCCGTCACCGATTCTCGTTAAATTAAATGTACAAGTAAGCGAGAAACAAGCCAAAGACAATCAGTTACGAGCAGTAGTTCAAGGTAAAGAATTAGAAGATTTGAAACAAACAATATCGCCATCACAAGCTGCCTTTGAGAAACTACGAGATGCAGCTATTGGTAATCTATGCATCGCCTTAGAAGCTGCACAATTAGTTTACCCGAATTGTGTTCCTGCGTTAGTCAGCAGTGCGTCAACTCGACTGTGCAGTTTAGAAAAAAGTGACGGCTCTGAACGTTTGACTAATCAACTAGTAGCTGAAAATATAATGATAATGCTTGGTCACGTCGCTGTTGCGCTAAAAGATACTCCCAAAACGACGAGCAGTATTTTGTCGTTTTTCGAGCAGAGTTTTTGCCGTGATCCGAGTTCTCTGGATAGTTTGATCGTCGACCAGCTTGGTTGTATGATAATAGCAAAGTGTGAAGCCCGGAGTGAAATAATGAAAATGTTCTCTGTGTCACTGGAGTCCAGTTGCGCAGCTTTTGCTACAAACGTCGATCGAAAACAATATCGACATGTAACTGGAGCTGTTACTAATGCATTGGCGAACATAGCGGCTAATTTGCAAGGCGAAGACGAGCTAGACAAACTTCTAAAACGTCTGCTACAGCTGTTTGTATCGATGGGTTTAGAAGGCAAACGACAGAACGATAAAATGATGACGACTGCACTGACAACAACAAACTCCGTTAGTACTATGACTAAGGATACAAGTGTCGCTGGAAATTTAGGTGCTCTTATTCCTGTAATAGCAATTTTAGTACGCAGGTTACCACCAATAAGACAACCAGATCCACGAGTTTTGAAATTATTCAAAGATTTCTGGCTGTACTGCGTGGTATTTGGCTTTGTACCGGTAGAACCAAGTTCCACTAGAGTGTGGCCAACCGAATGGTACGAGGGAGTGAAGGAAATTTCAATAAAGTCTCCGTACTTAATTGCCAAAACAAACGCTAAATTGGAAATGCGAGAACTGCAATACACATCGGCTGTACGAAATGAAAGTGTATCAATAAGTGAGCTTCAGGATTTACGTAATCAGATTTTAAGGATGAGTATTAGATCCAGCGATGTCGCGGCTTATGTCGCTAAAATGCAGTTTGCTCAGATAACATATTTGTTATCTGTATATTGGGTCGAGACACTGAGAGTCGGTAACAGTCCTGATCCAAGTTTGCAACCAATAATGGAGTATCTGAGTGATTCAGACTTACAAAAAGATAAGAGTGGAATGTGGCAATGTATATGCAGCGTAGGTGATTCAGTATTCGCTAAATTCAAAGATGTGATGCAAAAGAAACCAAAGGATGAAAAACGTGAACGTGAACTTGAAAATCATGCACAATTTCTTCTAGTCAATTTCAATCATGTTCACAAACAAATTAGACGAGTTGCTGATAAATATTTAAGCGCGCTCGTCGACGCTTTTCCTCATCTTCTATGGAATTGTCGAGTACTCTGGAGTATGCTGGATATATTGCAGGTGCTGGCTTTTTCGCTTCAGCTGGATCCTAACGAAGAAACGCCGACACTTCACATACCCGGGACTCCTTACAATATTCATTTGATGGACACATTAGAAGCAAGGGCTAAAATAGTCGATGACTTTGCCGCTAGATGCAAAGAAATAATTCAAGAAGCCATGAAATGGGCTCCACACGCCGTGAGATCGCATTTACAAGAGTATATCAACCAGATTCCATCCTCAGGAATGTGGCATCACACTGGACTAGCTTTAGCAACGGATTCTGTTCTAGAATTCATCGATCTCGCCACACCTTCAACTGGACCCGGAAATACTAACTCCTTGGACAAAAGACGAGACAACAAAAGTGCCAGTTCTTGGCTGCTGTCAATGATGTCCAGACGTTCGTGGTACGCTGGTGAAGTTACAGGAATGCTGGCTCTTGCACGTGCAGAATCTCCCAGCAACGAGACGTCTCCAGATGAAGGTAGAAGTATCGTAATAGAACGTGTAATTTCAGCAGTTCGTCACACCTGTCAAAGTCGAAACGACAATTTGCATCAAAGTGCTTTGTGGCGTGCAACCGCGCTGTTAATTTCTATGCCAGGACTTCACAGGAGATTACTTCACGTAGTAGCTAGCTCACAGACCGAATTATTCACACAAACAGCAATGTCAACAGCAGTTGAATGCTGGCAGTGGATTTTAACAGCTCGGCCTGACTTAAAACTTCGTTTTCTTCAAGAAATGCTAGCAGCTTGGCAACACACCGTCGACAAAAAAATGGGTCTATTATCTCCGGAAACAGACGAAGTTAATCCTCTGGCAGTTTATGAAGGCTGTGAATTAGCGCCTAACCCTCCTTACGTAAAACCACATGAAATTTGGATAACATTTATTATCGAATTGATCGAAACAGCTAAATACTGCTGTCAAGAAACAGTTGAAATGATCGCGATGCTTTTACACCGTTCGTTACCCATGACTGTTGGTACGGCATCAACAGGTCCAAATTTGAATCGACAGATAGCTGCAGTCGGAGCCCGTTTCAAGCTACTATGCTGTGGATTATTACTTCTCCAAGGTGACACGCTTGCGAAATCTCTCAGCAAAAACGTTTTGCGTGAGCGAGTTTACTACAATTGTTTGGATTACTTCTGCCGGGAGCGGCAAACTCCTACCCAAGAACCCGAACAAATGCGTGAGGATCTTGTCACATTGATGCGATTCTGGCAAGTAATGCATAGTGACAAGAAGTACTTAATGATGACCGGAGAAGCAGACTTTGAAATGCTGATTGAACAGCAGACCAATTTAGCCTCTATAGAATCGGCTACGCCAATGAATTCATTGACTCCCACGTCACGTGATATGAAACAGCAGTCGAGTACTTGGATTAACACAGTTCCTTTGTCATCCAGCAGCACCGCACTGGGAAAACGAAGCAATCGGAGCAAAAGAATCCTTCACGGTAACGTGATAGTCAAAGATTACATAAAAAAGCGTAACTTGATTCTAGAATTACTGGCCGTTGAAATAGAATTGCTGGTTGTATGGCATAATCCTGGTGGTAGAGCGGAGTTAAGTATCCCAGGTGAAGCTTCTATCGCTGAGTGGCGAGCTAAGTCTATGAACGAACGCTGGCGAGACTGCACTCGTCTTGCTTGGGACATCAGTCCAGTTTTAGCAGTTTTTCTTCCAGTTAGGCTGAAAAATTCTGATACTATCATCAAAGAAGTCTGTCGGTTGGTGAGACTCAAACCAGTGCCTGTTATGCATGTTCCTGAAGCTCTTCAGTATCTTGTCACGACGGATACTCTTTTAAATGACGCTCCTGAGCTGGTTTATATGTTGACTTGGGCTCGGGTGTCGCCGATTCAAGCACTCGCTTATTTCTCACGTCAGTTTCCTCATCACCCAATCTCAGCGCAGTACGCTGTAAGAGTTCTCAGCAGCTATCCGGCCGATGCTGTTCTATTTTACATTCCTCAGCTGGTCCAAGCCGTTCGACACGATACTATGGGATACGTTATAGAATTTATTAAAGCCATTTCTAAGAGATCGCAGGTGGTTGCGCATCAATTGATATGGAATATGCACACCAATATGTATATGGACGAGGACAAGCAAATTAAAGATCCAGATCTTTTTGACACGCTTGATGGGTTAGTCAAGTCTATTCTGGGCTCATTATCGGGGCCAGCTAAACAATTTTATGAACGCGAGTTCGACTTCTTTGAGAAAATTACAAATATTTCTGGAGAGATAAGGAATTATCCGAAAGGGCCTGAAAGACGTGAAGCTTGTTTGAAGGCACTGCGTAAAATATCCGTTCAACCTGGATGTTATCTTCCGTCGAATCCTGAAGCTATGGTGATTGATATTGATTACAACAGCGGTAACCCTATGCAGAGGTATATTTTATTTTATTAATTTATTTGACTGTGTTTGATAAATTATAGTTTAAAATTATTATTTTTTTTTTTCAGTGCGGCGAAAGCACCTTTCTTAGCAAGATTCCGAGTTCAACGATACGGAATAAAAGAACTGGAAAATATCGCGATGGCTGTGTCAGCAAATGCCAAAGTTGAAACAAAGTGTGCTGGATTAGAGACATGGCAAGCTGCTATATTCAAAGTTGGAGATGATGTTCGACAGGATATGCTGGCTCTTCAAGTTATTAGTATCTGCAAAAATGTATTCCAAAAAGTTGGATTAAATTTGTTCCTCTTTCCTTATCGGGTAGTCGCTACTGCTCCAGGGGTATGTGATTTTATTTATTTTTAATGACATTAAAGTTGACTATTTTTTTTTAATTTATTTAACAAAAAAATTATTTATAAAAATTGCATTTTTAATTTTTATTGGCCACAAAATTTTTTTTATTCTCTTAATAATATAGATTATCATGTGATATTAAACTACTATTATTATTATTTCAACAGTGTGGAGTAATAGAATGTGTACCTAATGCCAAATCAAGAGACCAATTGGGACGTACAACAGACTTTGGGATGTACGAATACTTTTTAGCGAGATACGGGTCTGAGACGAGTAAAGAATTCCAAACAGCTCGCCGTAATTTTATAAAATCAATGGCTGCATACAGTGTCATTACTTATTTATTACAAATAAAAGACCGACACAATGGAAATATTATGTTGGACGATGAAGGTCATATTATTCACATTGATTTTGGATTCATGTTTGAAAGTTCACCAGGAGGAAATCTTGGATTTGAACCTGATATTTAGCCTCTATAGAACCGGCTACGCCAATGAATTCATTGACTCCCACGTCACGTGATATGAAACAGCAGTCGAGTACTTGGATTAACACAGTTCCTTTGTCATCCAGCAGCACCGCACTGGGAAAACGAAGCAATCGGAGCAAAAGAATCCTTCACGGTAACGTGATAGTCAAAGATTACATAAAAAAGCGTAACTTGATTCTAGAATTACTGGCCGTTGAAATAGAATTGCTGGTTGTATGGCATAATCCTGGTGGTAGAGCGGAGTTAAGTATCCCAGGTGAAGCTTCTATCGCTGAGTGGCGAGCTAAGTCTATGAACGAACGCTGGCGAGACTGCACTCGTCTTGCTTGGGACATCAGTCCAGTTTTAGCAGTTTTTCTTCCAGTTAGGCTGAAAAATTCTGATACTATCATCAAAGAAGTCTGTCGGTTGGTGAGACTCAAACCAGTGCCTGTTATGCATGTTCCTGAAGCTCTTCAGTATCTTGTCACGACGGATACTCTTTTAAATGACGCTCCTGAGCTGGTTTATATGTTGACTTGGGCTCGGGTGTCGCCGATTCAAGCACTCGCTTATTTCTCACGTCAGTTTCCTCATCACCCAATCTCAGCGCAGTACGCTGTAAGAGTTCTCAGCAGCTATCCGGCCGATGCTGTTCTATTTTACATTCCTCAGCTGGTCCAAGCCGTTCGACACGATACTATGGGATACGTTATAGAATTTATTAAAGCCATTTCTAAGAGATCGCAGGTGGTTGCGCATCAATTGATATGGAATATGCACACCAATATGTATATGGACGAGGACAAGCAAATTAAAGATCCAGATCTTTTTGACACGCTTGATGGGTTAGTCAAGTCTATTCTGGGCTCATTATCGGGGCCAGCTAAACAATTTTATGAACGCGAGTTCGACTTCTTTGAGAAAATTACAAATATTTCTGGAGAGATAAGGAATTATCCGAAAGGGCCTGAAAGACGTGAAGCTTGTTTGAAGGCACTGCGTAAAATATCCGTTCAACCTGGATGTTATCTTCCGTCGAATCCTGAAGCTATGGTGATTGATATTGATTACAACAGCGGTAACCCTATGCAGAGGTATATTTTATTTTATTAATTTATTTGACTGTGTTTGATAAATTATAGTTTAAAATTATTATTTTTTTTTTCAGTGCGGCGAAAGCACCTTTCTTAGCAAGATTCCGAGTTCAACGATACGGAATAAAAGAACTGGAAAATATCGCGATGGCTGTGTCAGCAAATGCCAAAGTTGAAACAAAGTGTGCTGGATTAGAGACATGGCAAGCTGCTATATTCAAAGTTGGAGATGATGTTCGACAGGATATGCTGGCTCTTCAAGTTATTAGTATCTGCAAAAATGTATTCCAAAAAGTTGGATTAAATTTGTTCCTCTTTCCTTATCGGGTAGTCGCTACTGCTCCAGGGGTATGTGATTTTATTTATTTTTAATGACATTAAAGTTGACTATTTTTTTTTAATTTATTTAACAAAAAAATTATTTATAAAAATTGCATTTTTAATTTTTATTGGCCACAAAATTTTTTTTATTCTCTTAATAATATAGATTATCATGTGATATTAAACTACTATTATTATTATTTCAACAGTGTGGAGTAATAGAATGTGTACCTAATGCCAAATCAAGAGACCAATTGGGACGTACAACAGACTTTGGGATGTACGAATACTTTTTAGCGAGATACGGGTCTGAGACGAGTAAAGAATTCCAAACAGCTCGCCGTAATTTTATAAAATCAATGGCTGCATACAGTGTCATTACTTATTTATTACAAATAAAAGACCGACACAATGGAAATATTATGTTGGACGATGAAGGTCATATTATTCACATTGATTTTGGATTCATGTTTGAAAGTTCACCAGGAGGAAATCTTGGATTTGAACCTGATATAAAACTTACTGATGAAATGGTACTTGTGATGGGTGGTAAAATGGAAGCAGCTCCATTCCGATGGTTTATGGAGCTCTGCGTCGAGGCATTCTTAGCCATCAGGTATTTTATATTTATATTTTTTCTACAGAATTTTATTTCTCAATATTAATTTATTTTTTTTAATTATTTTTCAGACCTTATCAAGAAGCAATTATTTCTCTAGTCTCCCTTATGTTGGACACCGGATTACCCTGCTTTCGTGGTCAAACAATAAAATTACTACGCAGTCGTTTCGCACCTCTGGCTACTGATCGTGAAGCTGCAATATTTATGTTGAATGTTATACGCAACAGTTTCTTGAATTTCCGTACCAAGACTTATGACATGATACAGTATTACCAAAATCAAATTCCATATTAAATTATTGTGTCTAATTATTGTTTTGGTGCCAAGCTGTTAATTAATCGATTCATTAATGTATATAATGTATGTTATCGCGGCGGGAAACGCGATTGATTTTAAATTAATGGGATATATATATTCACTATAATTCAAATATTTAAATTATTTAACGTGTGAATTAAAAAAAAATATAATATTTATTAATATACTTTACATTCCATCTACGAATATCAATTGTGTTTACAAAATTGCATTTTATTTTTAATTTATTAAATATTGATTGACAATGTGCTAATTCAGTTTCAATAGTTGTGAGAATTGTTGAATTTTGTAAAAAAAAAATGTCTATATATATGTATATGTATGTATACAAAATCACTGAACTGTTTATTGTTGGAAAAATAATTAAAGAAAACTCTAAATTTATACTATTCGCTGAAATTATTGAAAATTTGAGAATATTAAGGGGCACAACTGGTATGACAGCCTGAAAAAAGCCATTTTTTGGAATTAAAATAAAAAAAAACTCCTGTATGAATTGTTTTAAAATTTTAAAGGTATATTAATACATATTTTGAGAACATATAGTAAAATTTTTGAAGAAAAAAATTAAATATTTTCCGAGTTACACGCGATCTTCCACGGCGCTAAAAAAAAAAGTACAATAATACAATTTTTAAAAAAGTTTAATTTTACCCAATATTTTGGCCTGCAAAAATTCGATTTTTGATCAGATCAAAAAACTGGAGGATGATTGTATGGAGAACTATATACAGAACATGCAGAAAAAAATTTGGTAGTGATCGGATCATTTGTCTTCGAGTAATCACTGCAGCAAACTCGAAAAATGCTGTTTCGAGAAAAACGCGTTTAAAGATAAAATAATTCTATTCTAACTGCCGAGCGGCTACTCTTTAAATAGCTATAACTCAAAAACTATTTGAGATATCGATTAAAAATTTTAGTATGTAATTTTTAAAGGTATAACCTGTGGAAATATGAAAAAAAAATCGATTTTTCGAAAATTTCACACTGGTTATCCGTCTTAATTGTAAATATTCTTTATTTTCTACATTTAAATAATTACATTCAACACTTGGTATTTTACTTTATCTCAACTACATTGTCGGTCAAGCCGAGGTAAGTGATTTTTGGACGATCTTCAAAAGGAGGATCGTAAACTTTGTTTGGAGTAACAGGTTTTATTGGTTCCTTCTTTGCTACGTCCGACCTGAAAGATTTAAAAATTTAATTTATAAATTTCTGCAGTAAAAATAACAAATTTTTTAGTCATTTTATAAATATACGGGTGTCTAGATTATTGATCTAGGTTATTAAACAACTGCGAAAGTCTTTAATGATTATTTTTAAAATGGTTGTACCACTAGATGTGTTTTCTTAGGACTTTTTTTAAATTTACCTAAATAATTCTACGTCAAATGAATCAATGACACTTTTATAGATAACACTGAAGTTGACAGAAATTAAAATTTTTTTTAGAATTTTCCAACAACTAAATTATTGAAAAAAAAAAATAATTAAAAAGTTTCACATGTAAAAATTAATAAAAATTACAAGTGAAAATTTTTAGAAGTATTTTTTTACTGTAATTAATTTGTTAAAAAAATTTTTTAAATTGACAGCTGACTGCTAACTTCAGTATCATATTTTATAGTAATAATAAATGAAGAATACCCTCCAGCAGTAAGCAGTTTCGAAGTAACCAGAACTTCTGGTGGTGTAACTAAACGTCTAGCATCTCTAGTATAGTAATAAACTTTGGACGTTTTGTGGAATGGACCACCAGGAATCGATGGAGGTGGTTGAGTACGTGCAGCAAGTTCATCAGCAAATCTCAAATGAGGAACGAATTTTCTCTAAATCAATAAATAAATTCATTAGTTATATTATTATACAAAATATTTAAAATAAATATCACGTTACATAATGAAAAAAATTAATATATCAAGTAAATATATTTTAAGGTTATAAATAAAATACATACACCTCGAACCAGTCGTCTAAGTAATTGAATTGCTGGCCCAACATCACGATGAGGAATTTTCCCCGACATTTCAAGCAAATTTTTTAATCACACAATTGTTACTTAATATTATTTTCCGCACAATAACATCTGACATCCAATGTTGTTTTTTTTTTACTCCAATATCGAAGTTGGTATGATTTGGCGTGTTCGAGTTGAATCGATTGTTGTCAATGTGTCGGTAATGAAATTACCCAACGTACGGTAATTAATGTGAGTTTTTTTTATTTAAAAATATGATTAAATTAATAATTCTGAAGTTAGCGGTCAGCTGTCAATTTAAAAAATTTTTTTAACTAATCAATTACAATAAAAAAATTCTTTCAAAAATTTTCACTTGTAATTTTTATTAATTTTTATCTGTGAAACTTTTTAATTAATTTTTTTTTTAATAATTTAATTGCTACAAAATTCTAAAAAAAATGTTAAAGTTTGTCAACTTTAAGGTTATATTAAATTATTAAAAAATGATGTATAAAAATATATTATTTACTTAAAATATATGAATAATTGATGAACTGTCATTCTTAATATTTAAAAATAAAAAAAAATTTTTGACAGTTAAATTATTTAATTATTTTTATTATCATAAATCATGTAAAAAAGGTATTTTTTTTTTGTTAATAAATTTATGAATTGGTGACATTTTCTAACGATTCTTGCGTTCTAAAACAATCGCTGACTATCTTCCATTTGTCTCCTGTGGCTGTTACTAAAAACACTTGATTAAATGGCTTAGCAGCTTTGTCACTGTATTTTACTTGGCCACCCACTTTGACTAGAAAAGTCAATTGTTCTTCAACTGCTGGACCTAAAATAATTCAATCATAAACATAGTTATAATCAAGACGTTTGTAATTATTGATACAACAAAAATAATCATTTTAATATTTGCTACTTTCAGAACACTTACTGGTGACAGGTTGAGCATCTAACGATGTAATATTATGATGAGATACCGGTAAGTTTATCCAAAACTTTTGAATCTCATCTTTTCCTTCAACTCCATTTCCATTCCATATTAATTGAGCTGTGTCAAGGTACAGTCTTGCAATGTGCTGTAATTAAAATAAGTTAGAGATAGTAAATAAAAATTAAAATAAAATAAAAAAAGCAATTCGGGAGCCGAAATGGAAGTAGATTTCATAATGATTAGAAAAAAAATTACTAGGATTGTAAACAAAAAAAAAACAATGAAATCTAGATTAAAATGAAAAAAACTAACTTACATATCTTCTCTTGTCCAGACTTTCGTAATATAATTTCGTGAACTGTTCGGCTGTTCTACAAGCTTCATCAATTTTACTTTTCAGATCCTGTAAAAATAATAAATTAATAATTAGTTGAAATGACATTAA
Organism: Cotesia vestalis; assembly: GCA_000956155.1. NCBI lineage: Eukaryota > Metazoa > Arthropoda > Insecta > Hymenoptera > Braconidae > Cotesia > Cotesia vestalis. Next base: position 20,570 of record JZSA01007981.1, read on the forward strand.
AGTTAGCAGTCACTAGAGAATTAAAAAATTCTTTTTCACAAAAAAATTATTTTTAAAAAATTGCATTTTTAATTTTTAAAAATTTCTTTTGCCATAATTTATTTGTTAAAAAAAATTCTAAAAATTATTAAATATCTGCTAAATTTATTTTCATTTAGTTGAATTAATAAATAATTAAATAGAAAGGTGAACAAGAAAATAAATGAAAACCTAACCTCCATAATTCAATTGTATTTTATTTGAAATTTAAATAAAAAAATTCTTATTGTTGATTTATTATTCTAAGCAATTAATAATAAATTATTTAACAATTGAGTTGATATTTTTGCTTAAACAATAACAACAATTCAACACATCTGTTTTGTAGGTATAGCTGAATTCTCTCAATGCAAAATACAAAACACAACACACATTACTGTATAAATACTAATAATAATCATAATATATAAATTATGTTATATGTAGATGAGTAGGTATTGATCTAAACAGCTGATGATAAAACTGACGCAATATTTATTTCCAAGTAATAAGAAATTCTCATACCTTTATTTATTTTTATGGGTCACAAATTTATACGTTTAATTTTTTTGATAAAACATTTATAATCCACGTTGACATTATTAGTAATATTGAATTTTAATATTTTTTATGACTGTGTAGTAAAAAATGGGTTACATTGAATTTTTGAAGTGAGTATTAATATAGAAACAATTTTTTATTTATTATTTTTACCAAAATTAATGTTGCACATATTTAATAATTTTAAAAATTTTGTAACAAATAAATTATGGCAAAAAAAAATAAGAAAAAAAAATTGACATCTAGAAAATAAAAAAAAAAAAATGCAATTTTTTAAAAATAATTTTTTGGAATAAATCTTTTTGTTAAATAAAATTAAAAAATTGTCAAGTGACAGCTAACTTGAATGTTATTAATTTTTTACAGAACCACAATAACTACAGTCTTTAAAATAACACTTATCTACCTAACTTGTGTGTTTAAAACAATAAAATTACTTCCTATTTATTTCAAAAGAAAATTTTCTAAAAAAGATTTTAATTCTAAAGAAGTTATTGGAATTTTTCATCCTTACTGCAATGCTGGAGGCGGTGGTGAGCGAGTTTTATGGGCTGTCGTCAAAGCTCTCCAAAAAGAGTAATTATTAAATATTTTAACAATTATATTATTTATCTACTTATATGTACAAATTATTGTTTAATTTTATTTAGATATCCTGATGTACATATCGCGATTTATACCGGCGATCTTGAAGTAGCGCCAGAAGAAATGATTAACCGTGTAAAAAGGACATTCAACATTAAAATAAACCCCGTTGAATTTATTTATTTACATAAGCGCAACTATGTTGAAGCTGAGATGTATCCACAATTTACTCTGCTAGCACAAAGTATTGGATCGTATTTACTTGGATTGGAAGCTTTCGAAGCGCTTCAACCAGGTATTAATTATTATTTTTTAAATTCTAGAACGTTGAGAGATATAATTAATAATTGTTATTTCTTTTTGTGATAGATATTTTTATAGACACTATGGGATACGCATTTACTTATCCTTTATTTAAATATATTGGATGTTGTCGTGTAGGATC
>JZSA01007982.1:0-25911 GCA_000956155.1 Cotesia vestalis
TTTTTTTCTATAAGAAAAATCGTAAAAATCAAAAGTTATTTATTAAAAATTCACTAATAGAGTCTTAAACCTGATAGTAGTTATTAATCGTGAGTTATTTTGTCCCGGGTAAGTTATCAGCGGCACGTCGAATCCGAAGAAAAATGTGTGTATTTAAAGTAATAAAATAAAAAGCAAACAACTCAGAGATAAAAGTAAAGGATAAAACAAATGAAACTTGTGTACATGACAACTAAAAACCAAAAACTTGAGAGTAAAAAGTAAAAAGTACAGAAATACTCTATTATGGTGTTCCTTCCTGTTTAACTCTAAACTGTTTTTTCGTTTTTTCTCATGTTTTTATTAGCAGTTTGTATTACTGGCAGATGTTTCCCACTTACAATGGAGCATTCTACAAGGGCTACTAGCCTGTTACAGCCTAATACGGTATTGTTGCTTCGGCTCAAGATACAAAAGATTCGGGTAATCTCTCGGCTCTCTAACTCTCTTCTCTTTTATTTTCTTTCCTCTTTATGTCATCATCTAGAAATGAAGACCCTCTCGAGTATCTCCGGACCAGACAAATAAACTGTGTCCAACTCGCGAATCTGTCTCTCCGATTTCTTCAACAATCATCATAATTATTTTTATCAATGTAAAAATTTTAATCATAAACAAAATTGTTGGTACATTGAAACATTTTATGGACGGTATTAAGGAAAATTTAAAGAGTTTAAATATTGCTACAACAATCACGGATCGCAGTCTAACATTTTTACAGCCCAGAGGTTCATAAAGCCCTGTAATTGGCTGACGTATAAATAACGCAATCATAAAGCTAATAACGTCCCATTAAACTTTAAACCGGGTGTGTGCGGGATAATCGTAACTCGGAAATTCACGGCGGGCTGTAAGCACTCATCCTCCATCCACCATCCACCCGAGTAAGACATGATGAAACAACTAAAAAAGGTTGAGGTTGGAGGTGACGGCCAGCGAGGAATTTTATTGATAATAAAAACTCCAAATATTTATTATTTGCTTTAACTGTTTTTGAAGCAATGTCATGGATAACCTGGTTTTATGGGATTTTTTTGGGGAGAAAAATTTTTTTCACTAAAATCAATTACTAGACCTTCAAGTAGACTCTTTAACGAGTAAAATGAGCTATAATAAATTCAGTTTTGACCACCGGAACAATTTGAAAAAAAATATTTAAAATTTGAAATTGTCAATTTTAATGAAATTTAGAATTTTTTTAAAGTTATTTTTGTTTTTTAGGATTATTTTGATGAGAAAAATTTTTTTCATCAAAATCAATGACTGAACCTTAAAGTAGACACTTTAACAATTAAAATGACCTATCATAAGTATAGTTTTAACCATGGGAACAATTTGAAAAAAAATATTGAAAATTAAAATATGTGATTTTCAATGAAATTTTGAATTCTTCAAAAGTTACTTCCGTTTTTTGGGATTTTTTCGATGAAAAAAATTTTTTTCATACAAATCAATGGCTGTACCTTAAAGAAGACACTTTAACGAGTATAATGAGCTATATAAAGTTAAGTTTCAACCATGAGAACGTTTTATAAAATTAAAAAATAAAAATCATTTAAAAAAAATGATCAAAATTAACTTTGCTTAAATTTTCACCCTTTTAAAAAAAATAAAAAGAATGTCCTGAAGGGATTCAAATGGCGCCTACATATCCTGTTTGAGTTTTAACCGGTGAGATCTCAACTTATTGCTAACTGATTGCTCTATCGGAATGGGAAGAGATATATGTATCTGCATAACTTAGTAGAGTCCGATTAAAGATGCGGAGAGTGATTGGCCGGTATCTTATCTGCGTGGGATGGCTCTGTTTAATAGGAAGAAAGAGTTTGAGTAGTTAAACTGCACCGCCCATTATTTGTTGTTATTAAATAACAATATTCAGGGTGATTTCATTTGCCGATTCTCGGTATTCTTCTTTCAAGCCAATGATGATGATGATGATGATGATGATGATGATGATGATGATGATGATGATGATGATGATGATGATGATGATGATGATGAGGATGATGACACAGTACAGAGGTCTGCTGCCGTATTAGAGAACGGCTAATTTCCATCCTTCTACATTAGCCGGATTATTTTGTTTATATGTGTGCGAGCAATCTTAAGAGGATAAGCCGCAAAGGCGAAACAATTTTAAAGGAGCGAACGAAACAGAATCCTTTGGCTGTAGATGGACTCGAGGAACTCTTAAAGTGCCGCGGTCTTTCGATAATTAGAGGGCGGCTATTGTTACCTTCTCCTGAAAGACCATAGGCCAGCGAGAGAGGAGAAGGGGCCTTCCAAAGTGGAAAAAGAGATTATGAGAAGTATCAAGGGACGATGGATACCATACTGATGATGCTGATGCTCCTGCTCCAGTCCCACTCAAATACTACTAACGCAAAAAATACATAATCATCATAAACAATAAAAATATCTGGCATTACCCTTTTACAGGTCCACCCAGTGGATACTATTCACCAAAAAATTTATTGACCAAAGTTATATTGCTGCTTTTTATTATTCTGAGTTTTCTGTTCCAACTGGGTGGGTTTGTTTATAAATAATGGGTGTGGTACTGATTACACTTTTGCTTCAGCCGCTCAAATATTTTGATAACCTATATTTTACATTATTTTGTAAGTTTTATGATTTGTGTTTTAGTTACGGGAATTTGTAACTTTCAATTTGGATTTTTTTGAGGTTCCTAAGGTGAAAAATTAATTTACTATAGATCATTTTGTTTGTTGTAATGTCTACTTTAAGGTCCGGCCATTGATTTGCTTGAAAAAAATTTTTTTTATCGAAAAAATCCTAAAATAAGAAAGTTACTTCGGAAAAAACCAAAATTTCGGCAAAAAATAAAGTTTTTGGATTTTAATAATTTTTTTTTAATTGTTCTCGTTATCAAAAATACTTTTTTTATAAGTCATTTTGTTCGTTGAAATATCTATTTTAAGGTACAGTCATTGATTTTAGTGAAAAAAATTTTTTACACCGAAAAAATCGTGAAATAAGAAAGATACTTCGGAAAAATCAAAATTTCGGTAAAAAAATGAAGTTTTTAAACTTTAATAATTTTTTTTTAATTATTCCCGTGATCAAAAATACTTTTGTTATATGTCATTCTGTTCGTTAAAATGTCCGCTTTACGGTACATTCATTGACTTTATAAAAAAAAAATTAATTCATGAAAAAAATCCCGAAAAACAAAAATAATTTTTCGGTAAACTGACTGCGGTGATTAATAATCAGTAACTTATTGGTAAATTAACCAAATTTTTTAATAACTTTTTGTTTTGAAATCAATTAAAATTCTTTTAACTTAATTATTGTCATAAACGAAGCGAATTAAGATTGGCTGTAAATGAAAGCATAAAGGAATAAAAAAAAACTCACCCGAAAAATAGCCGGCGAATGATCACCGTGACGCTCATTTTTTTCATCACATTCTCTATCTTCCTCATTTACATACCCATGTATCACAATTAAATGAATCATTAGTAAATAGAGACTTAAATAATGTAAAATATTTGTAATCTTTTAGCAGTGAGACTCAACCGAAATCGGTTTACCGGTTCTCAGTAACCGAAACAAACTTTATTTGAAATTGATTAATTCCTACGGTTTTATTCAAATGAAACGTTAAATTTTAATAAAACACTGATGATAATTGCCCCAGGTATAAGCTCGCTCTGATAACAGGTTTCTCCTTTAAGTAAAACTGAGCGCCTGCGCAAGTTACCGGGTTTCGAGGTCGTAAAGATAATGCCCACCATCGCTTCTTACTAATAATTTAATACACCGTGTAATCTAGATTTGCCGGCTCAAATAATTATTTTTTGTCAGCAAACCCCGAACTCTTCTTCCTTCTCTTTCTACCTCGGGAATTAACAAACTCGATGGATTATGAATTATTCATACACATCTTCGGTAAGTACTAACAAGATCACGGTTTCATTTTTTAAAAATCCAATTAAAACTGTCTTTTCTCACATCAATTGCTCTCTTCTTCAAATTTTACCTCTTTTTCACTTTTAATCTTTCCAGCTTCCTGGAATCCAAATTCTATTTTTTGTAGCTTATTTTGTTCGTTGAAATGTCTACTTTAAGATGTTATCATTGTTTTTATTCAAAAAAATTTATTTCATTGAAAAAATTCGAAAAAACGGCCATTATTATACCGAAATTTTGATTTTTCCGAAGTAACTTTCTTATTTCAGGATTTTTTCGGTGTAAAAAATTTTTTTTACTAAAATCAATGACTGGACCTTAAAATAGACATTTCAACAAACAAAATGATCTATAATGAAAGTATTTTTGATCACGGGAACAATTTGAAAAAAATTTCTAAATTTGAAAAACTTTATTTTTTATCGAAATTTTGATTTTTTCCTAAGTAACTTTCTTATTTTAGGATTTTTTTAACAAAAAAAATTTTTTTCAAGCAAATCAATGGCTGGGCCTAAAAGAAGACATTTCAACGAACAAAATGACCTATAACAAAAGTATTTTTGATTACGGGAACAATTAGAAAAAAATTATTGAAATTCAAAAACCTTATTTTTTGCCGAAATTCTCGTTTTTTCCGAAGTAATTTTCTTATTTTAGGATTTTTTTAACAAAAAAAATTTTTTTCAAGCAAATCAATGGCTGGGCCTAAAAGAAGACATTTCAACGAACAAAATGACCTATAACAAAAGTATTTTTGATTACGGGAACAATTAGAAAAAAATTATTGAAATTCAAAAACCTTATTTTTTGCCGAAATTCTCGTTTTTTCCGAAGTAATTTTCTTATTTTAGGATTTTTTTAACAAAAAAAATTTTTTTCAAGCAAATCAATGGCTGGGCCTAAAAGAAGACATTTCAACGAACAAAATGACCTATAACAAAAGTATTTTTGATTACGGGAACAATTAGAAAAAAATTATTGAAATTCAAAAACCTTATTTTTTGCCGAAATTCTCGTTTTTTCCGAAGTAATTTTCTTATTTTAGGATTTTTTTAACAAAAAAAATTTTTTTCAAGCAAATCAATGGCTGGGCCTAAAAGAAGACATTTCAACGAACAAAATGACCTATAACAAAAGTATTTTTGATTACGGGAACAATTAGAAAAAAATTATTGAAATTCAAAAACCTTATTTTTTGCCGAAATTCTCGTTTTTTCCGAAGTAATTTTCTTATTTTAGGATTTTTTTAACAAAAAAAATTTTTTTCAAGCAAATCAATGGCTGGGCCTAAAAGAAGACATTTCAACGAACAAAATGACCTATAACAAAAGTATTTTTGATTACGGGAACAATTAGAAAAAAATTATTGAAATTCAAAAACCTTATTTTTTGCCGAAATTCTCGTTTTTTCCGAAGTAATTTTCTTATTTTAGGATTTTTTTAACAAAAAAAATTTTTTTCAAGCAAATCAATGGCTGGGCCTAAAAGAAGACATTTCAACGAACAAAATGACCTATAACAAAAGTATTTTTGATTACGGGAACAATTAGAAAAAAATTATTGAAATTCAAAAACCTTATTTTTTGCCGAAATTCTCGTTTTTTCCGAAGTAATTTTCTTATTTTAGGATTTTTTTAACAAAAAAAATTTTTTTCAAGCAAATCAATGGCTGGGCCTAAAAGAAGACATTTCAACGAACAAAATGACCTATAACAAAAGTATTTTTGATTACGGGAACAATTAGAAAAAAATTATTGAAATTCAAAAACCTTATTTTTTGCCGAAATTCTCGTTTTTTCCGAAGTAATTTTCTTATTTTAGGATTTTTTTAACAAAAAAAATTTTTTTCAAGCAAATCAATGGCTGGGCCTAAAAGAAGACATTTCAACGAACAAAATGACCTATAACAAAAGTATTTTTGATTACGGGAACAATTAGAAAAAAATTATTGAAATTCAAAAACCTTATTTTTTGCCGAAATTCTCGTTTTTTCCGAAGTAATTTTCTTATTTTAGGATTTTTTTAACAAAAAAAATTTTTTTCAAGCAAATCAATGGCTGGGCCTAAAAGAAGACATTTCAACGAACAAAATGACCTATAACAAAAGTATTTTTGATTACGGGAACAATTAGAAAAAAATTATTGAAATTCAAAAACCTTATTTTTTGCCGAAATTCTCGTTTTTTCCGAAGTAATTTTCTTATTTTAGGATTTTTTTAACAAAAAAAATTTTTTTCAAGCAAATCAATGGCTGGGCCTAAAAGAAGACATTTCAACGAACAAAATGACCTATAACAAAAGTATTTTTGATTACGGGAACAATTAGAAAAAAATTATTGAAATTCAAAAACCTTATTTTTTGCCGAAATTCTCGTTTTTTCCGAAGTAATTTTCTTATTTTAGGATTTTTTTAACAAAAAAAATTTTTTTCAAGCAAATCAATGGCTGGGCCTAAAAGAAGACATTTCAACGAACAAAATGACCTATAACAAAAGTATTTTTGATTACGGGAACAATTAGAAAAAAATTATTGAAATTCAAAAACCTTATTTTTTGCCGAAATTCTCGTTTTTTCCGAAGTAATTTTCTTATTTTAGGATTTTTTTAACAAAAAAAATTTTTTTCAAGCAAATCAATGGCTGGGCCTAAAAGAAGACATTTCAACGAACAAAATGACCTATAACAAAAGTATTTTTGATTACGGGAACAATTAGAAAAAAATTATTGAAATTCAAAAACCTTATTTTTTGCCGAAATTCTCGTTTTTTCCGAAGTAATTTTCTTATTTTAGGATTTTTTTAACAAAAAAAATTTTTTTCAAGCAAATCAATGGCTGGGCCTAAAAGAAGACATTTCAACGAACAAAATGACCTATAACAAAAGTATTTTTGATTACGGGAACAATTAGAAAAAAATTATTGAAATTCAAAAACCTTATTTTTTGCCGAAATTCTCGTTTTTTCCGAAGTAATTTTCTTATTTTAGGATTTTTTTAACAAAAAAAATTTTTTTCAAGCAAATCAATGGCTGGGCCTAAAAGAAGACATTTCAACGAACAAAATGACCTATAACAAAAGTATTTTTGATTACGGGAACAATTAGAAAAAAATTATTGAAATTCAAAAACCTTATTTTTTGCCGAAATTCTCGTTTTTTCCGAAGTAATTTTCTTATTTTAGGATTTTTTTAACAAAAAAAATTTTTTTCAAGCAAATCAATGGCTGGGCCTAAAAGAAGACATTTCAACGAACAAAATGACCTATAACAAAAGTATTTTTGATTACGGGAACAATTAGAAAAAAATTATTGAAATTCAAAAACCTTATTTTTTGCCGAAATTCTCGTTTTTTCCGAAGTAATTTTCTTATTTTAGGATTTTTTTAACAAAAAAAATTTTTTTCAAGCAAATCAATGGCTGGGCCTAAAAGAAGACATTTCAACGAACAAAATGACCTATAACAAAAGTATTTTTGATTACGGGAACAATTAGAAAAAAATTATTGAAATTCAAAAACCTTATTTTTTGCCGAAATTCTCGTTTTTTCCGAAGTAATTTTCTTATTTTAGGATTTTTTTAACAAAAAAAATTTTTTTCAAGCAAATCAATGGCTGGGCCTAAAAGAAGACATTTCAACGAACAAAATGACCTATAACAAAAGTATTTTTGATTACGGGAACAATTAGAAAAAAATTATTGAAATTCAAAAACCTTATTTTTTGCCGAAATTCTCGTTTTTTCCGAAGTAATTTTCTTATTTTAGGATTTTTTTAACAAAAAAAATTTTTTTCAAGCAAATCAATGGCTGGGCCTAAAAGAAGACATTTCAACGAACAAAATGACCTATAACAAAAGTATTTTTGATTACGGGAACAATTAGAAAAAAATTATTGAAATTCAAAAACCTTATTTTTTGCCGAAATTCTCGTTTTTTCCGAAGTAATTTTCTTATTTTAGGATTTTTTTAACAAAAAAAATTTTTTTCAAGCAAATCAATGGCTGGGCCTAAAAGAAGACATTTCAACGAACAAAATGACCTATAACAAAAGTATTTTTGATTACGGGAACAATTAGAAAAAAATTATTGAAATTCAAAAACCTTATTTTTTGCCGAAATTCTCGTTTTTTCCGAAGTAATTTTCTTATTTTAGGATTTTTTTAACAAAAAAAATTTTTTTCAAGCAAATCAATGGCTGGGCCTAAAAGAAGACATTTCAACGAACAAAATGACCTATAACAAAAGTATTTTTGATTACGGGAACAATTAGAAAAAAATTATTGAAATTCAAAAACCTTATTTTTTGCCGAAATTCTCGTTTTTTCCGAAGTAATTTTCTTATTTTAGGATTTTTTTAACAAAAAAAATTTTTTTCAAGCAAATCAATGGCTGGGCCTAAAAGAAGACATTTCAACGAACAAAATGACCTATAACAAAAGTATTTTTGATTACGGGAACAATTAGAAAAAAATTATTGAAATTCAAAAACCTTATTTTTTGCCGAAATTCTCGTTTTTTCCGAAGTAATTTTCTTATTTTAGGATTTTTTTAACAAAAAAAATTTTTTTCAAGCAAATCAATGGCTGGGCCTAAAAGAAGACATTTCAACGAACAAAATGACCTATAACAAAAGTATTTTTGATTACGGGAACAATTAGAAAAAAATTATTGAAATTCAAAAACCTTATTTTTTGCCGAAATTCTCGTTTTTTCCGAAGTAATTTTCTTATTTTAGGATTTTTTTAACAAAAAAAATTTTTTTCAAGCAAATCAATGGCTGGGCCTAAAAGAAGACATTTCAACGAACAAAATGACCTATAACAAAAGTATTTTTGATTACGGGAACAATTAGAAAAAAATTATTGAAATTCAAAAACCTTATTTTTTGCCGAAATTCTCGTTTTTTCCGAAGTAATTTTCTTATTTTAGGATTTTTTTAACAAAAAAAATTTTTTTCAAGCAAATCAATGGCTGGGCCTAAAAGAAGACATTTCAACGAACAAAATGACCTATAACAAAAGTATTTTTGATTACGGGAACAATTAGAAAAAAATTATTGAAATTCAAAAACCTTATTTTTTGCCGAAATTCTCGTTTTTTCCGAAGTAATTTTCTTATTTTAGGATTTTTTTAACAAAAAAAATTTTTTTCAAGCAAATCAATGGCTGGGCCTAAAAGAAGACATTTCAACGAACAAAATGACCTATAACAAAAGTATTTTTGATTACGGGAACAATTAGAAAAAAATTATTGAAATTCAAAAACCTTATTTTTTGCCGAAATTCTCGTTTTTTCCGAAGTAATTTTCTTATTTTAGGATTTTTTTAACAAAAAAAATTTTTTTCAAGCAAATCAATGGCTGGGCCTAAAAGAAGACATTTCAACGAACAAAATGACCTATAACAAAAGTATTTTTGATTACGGGAACAATTAGAAAAAAATTATTGAAATTCAAAAACCTTATTTTTTGCCGAAATTCTCGTTTTTTTTTTTAAATTAATAATTTTTTTCAGTCAATGACATTGAAAGAAGCAATAAAAGCAACTCTAACAATTCTAAAACAAGTAATGGAGGAAAAACTTAACGAAACAAACGTTGAGCTGATGACAATGACACCAGAGACAAAGTTCCACATGTTTTCAAAAGCCGAGCTCCAGGAGGTGATTAAGGACATTGCTTAATAATAAAACGTAAACTAAGGCACCAAGGAGCACCGTCAGTGAAAGTGCTTCAAACTAATTAATTTTCATATTCATATATTATTTGCATTGATATAAAAATAATTAAAAAACCAACATCAAGATTTGTTATTAAGTTAACACAAAAAAATCACCTTCCTGGTAGTTAACTTCCTCTCTTATTATTTCCCTAGATATTAGAAAGCTTCGAATCATCGTCACCCAGACGATCAAGACGACGAAGCAGCAGCAGGTCAAGCAGGTCTCGACCCGGGAGCGCATCTTCACCTACACCACCACCTTCCACTTTCCTGCAAGCCAGCTACTGAGTTCCTCACGTAAATCCTGTTATTTCCTTTTTTTTTTTTAATTTCAAATGCATGAATAAAATCCTTCTTATCCTCTCTCATGTTTTCATTTTTATTTTCGCTGATATCTCAAGAACTATTGGTCGTAGACCTTCAAAACAAAAATGAAAATTAAGGGAAATTGTTTAAGCTTTAAGATAATTATTTAATTTATTTTTTATCTTAATTAGTTTATAAGTTATGGTTAAAAATTTAATTTTTTATTTTTTAAAGTCTAGAATTTTCAACTTTATTTTTAATTATTAATTTTTTATAAATAATTGATCCTAAAAAGAAGCTTTCTCTACAAAAGCTGTAGCTTAAAGCTTTCTTTACATTTAAAATTTTTTTAAGTGACTACAGCGCCACCTATAACGCAACTATGAATTCAAAATGGCTGCCACTTGACAAACAGCTGATTTCTCACCAGTTTTATCAGAAATTTGTCGTTAATAATTAAACGGCTGAAAATTAATCTCTGAAATTTTGCAGAGACTTTTTTTAAGGTTCCCTGAAGCTAGAAAAAAAATATTAAATTAATTGACAAATTTTTAAAATTAAAATTTGATATTTAAAAATGTGAGGTCTAAGTATAACTTTTTACGTTAAGTTTCAATAATTAATTCTAGAACTAAATTTTTTTATAAAAATTGTAGCTTGAAGCTTTCTTTACAATATAAAATTTAAATTTTCTTTCAGAGGTTTAGCTCGTTTAATAAAAAGCTAAAAATAAAACAAAAGTATAAAAGCATTACGGTGGTGATGGTATATATGGTGAGAGGTGACGGACTGGTTCGCTTTCCATTACCGAGGTTTAACTTGTGAATTGGTCATATCCGAAATCAATAATTAATTTGGATGGAGAGTCGGGAGGTGTCGGAAAAGCGAGTCGAGTCGGGTGAGTCAGAATGGCTTCCAGTGCTGCTGGAGCTGCGATGTCCCGATAACGACACGTCCCTTTTTATCCCGTCCCCAACCTACTTCTCCTCTGCCGGCAGATTATTGGATATTATTCCATTTCAACTAAACCGTTCAATCCTGGTGCGATTCGCCTGGATTCCCGTGCTCTGGTGAAGAGTTCTGCAAAAGAGGAGCAGGAGGAGGAGGAGGGTGGCTCTTTTATAGAGATTTAATCGTCGAATTGACGATGGATTTTTGATACAAGATTTCCAACGGAGAAGAAAGCTACCCCGAGACAAGGGGAAGAACTCTCGATTGTAATTAACGACGCTGAGTGGCTGGGATAGTCTCGTTCGAGTGGAGGATCCCCGGGGACTCGACCCGTCCTATCAGAACTCGACACTCGCGTTCAAGTTTCGCTACGATAATTGCCTTCGCTTCACAGTCAAGCCGATAGTGAAGGAGGGAAACGCTACTCTACCGTGAACAATTATTTATACATTTTTTTTTTTTTAATTTAATTATCGTATTTTTCAAAATTATTATTGATTTTTTTTTAATTAAATTATTTTTCAAAATTTTGGGTTTAATTTTGAAAATATAAAAAAATTTTATCCTCTACAAAAATTTGAATTTTGAGACAAAAAATTAACTTATAAAATTTATCCCTAGTTTTCAAAAGTTAAAAAATTTTTTTTTGCCAAAAAAAATTCAAAAAAATTATACGATAAATTTTTTTATAAAGGATTAAATTTCCCACAAAAAAGGTCCTTATTAATTTTTCTAAATTTTAAACCCAAAATCCATAATTTTGAAAATAAAGATAAAATTTTTCCGGTCCATAAAACTTATAAATTTATCTTATATTTTAGATAGAAAAAAAAAGTAAACCAGTATTCCAAGACTTAACACCAAGGAAAGTGAAACTCGTTACCCTTTTCCATGACGTAACAGCCTATTAGCCGACAAATAATGAATTGCACATATGCAGCAACATCCTCAATTTAACAATCCGCCATCTCATGGCTCATGTAATCGCTGGCCCGACGGCCATCTTGCAAACAAGGAAATTACCGTTTCAGGACTTGCTTCCTGATTGCCATAGAAAACCGGAAGCATATATGAGAACTCATTTTTATGAGAACATATATACTAGAGTCGCATGACAGGAATTGTCAAACCTCTCCACTCAACTTTCACATCGCAAATATTTATAACGTTTACTGACGAAAGCTGCCGTAAATAATAAACTGCTCTTATAAAATCAATATCCGGAAATTTAAATTACTATTAATAATAAATAGCAAACAATAATAATTTTTATTCCGATTAATATATAAACAAAGTATAATTAACCATGTGCTGAAGATAAGAGGTTCCTTTCACTGGTGATATCTCGGATTATCATAGATCATAGATCTACACGCTTACATCTTGCCAATTAACAATTACTATTTACAGATTGTATCTCAGATCTAAGATTCACGATCTACAATTTTATTCACGCTCTGACTGTTTAATTTCAGTGTGTAAGAATAGTGAAAGCATTACATTATGACCATACTTTCCAATATTAACCCTTTTACTTACAACGTATATTTTTATTTTTCAGATTAATTTATAATTTTACTCCTTAAACTTATTGCCAAAAAAAACAACAATATTTAAATTAAAAAAAGCCATTTTTGTAATTTAAAATTCAAAAAATACCGCCAGCGCCACCTGCAACGCAACTATAAAACCAAAATGGCCACCTCGGGACAAACAGCTGATTCTTCACCAGTTTTAACCGAATTTAATCAATTAAAATTAAACGGCTGAAAATAAATCTCTGAAATGAACAAGATTCCTTAATTAAATTGCTCTGAAGCTAAAAAAAAAAAAAAATGATCAATTTAATTGAAATAAAAATCTCTTTATTAATACAAAAATATAACCTCAGGTACCAAACTCGAACAATATAAATTTACACTTAACCTCGAGTTTCCTTAAATCACAAACAAAATTAATAATCATTAATTTCATTAACTAACTCTCATTAAAATTACTTAATAATTAATTGCCCTAATTTCAGTGATAGCCTCCATATCCGCCATGACTTTCATGGCCGCCATCTTGGCCATACCCAGAGGAGGGTTCAAACCCGCCTTCGTGATGGTGCTCCTGTTCGTGATGTTGGTGTTCATGCTCATGAACAGTGTGGTGCTCATGATGAACGTGCACGGGATACGGAACAGGAACCTTGACTGGATATGGAACCTCCTTCTCTACCGGAACAGGAACTTTTTTCTCGACAAAGTAAGGTTTATCAACTGGAACCTTCACCGGGTACGGAACGGGTTTCTCCACGTGAACCGGGTAAGGTTTGTGAACGGTGTACGGCTGCGGAACAGGAACCTTGACGGGGTACGGAACATGCTTCTCAACGTGAACAGGGTAAGGCTTGTCCACAGGAACCTTGACCTCGTAGGGCACCGGCTTGTCAACAGGAACCGGGTAGGGTTTCTCGACAGTCACTGGGTAAGGCTTGGGAACATGAACCGGGTAGGGCCGATCCACAGGAACCTTTACTTCGTACGGAACATGTTTCTCGACAGTGTACGGCGCAGGAACCGGCACTTTAACCTTAACCGGGTACGGAACGTGCTTCTCCACGGTGTAAGGCTGCGGAACAGGAACCTTTACGTGCACCGGAACGTGCTTCTCTACGGTGTACGGCTGTGGAACGTAGACCTTGACTTCGTACGGCTTGTCGACTGGAACCTTAACTTCGTACGGAATCTTCTTCTCGACGGTGTACGGCTGCGGAACGTGGACTGGAACCTTTACGAAGACCTTAACCGGGTACGGAACATGCTTCTCTACGGTGTAAGGCTGCGGAACGCCGACCTTGACTTCGTACGGAACGTGTTTCTCCACTACGTACGGAACGTGCTTAGTTACTTCGTACGGAACCGGAATTTTCTTCTCTACGGTGATAGTTTTGACATGTTCCTCGTGCGGATGATCCCAGCTGCCGCCGTAACTTCCCAAGTCCCCGTAACTGCTATGGAGGCCGCGCTTTTCCGTTTTTTTCTCCACCTGGGCGTTCTGTGAATCCGACGTTGGGGAATCTTCCACGGATTTTTTATCTTCGGCTAATGCCACGGCCAAAATGGCCACCAAGATCAGAACCTAAATAATTTTTTTAAATATATTATAAATATATTAATTAAAATACGTATTAATTTTAATATTGATTTTTTTTCAGGAACTTACCTTCATTTTGCGGCTGTGTGCTACCGTGGCGCTTAACCACGACTGAACCGCTTCCTTTTGTAGGCGCTGGTTTATATACGCCGGCTAGCACTTTCCCTGGACGGGATGTTTGTTGTGTTTCTACTAAGTGGTATGGGTATGTACAGAGTATGAGTTTGCTTTTATTTTTGTTTGGATTGTAGAGATAGATATGTAGAGTGATTTCGCAATGAGAATAATTGGAGCAAATGGGCAATGTCATTTTGAGTTTGATTGTTGGTTGTTTGTTTGTTTTGTTGGGTGGTTTGGTATGGCGGAATAACGAAAGTTGGATTAGAAATTTGTATGGAAGTGTTGCTTGTGGGAAAATTTTTAATAGTGATAATTAGTGACGGGGTAATGTGACAATGATGTAAGGTATGATTTAGAGAGGGAGATTAGTGGCGTAATTTGAGGAAATTTTTTGGTTAAGAAATTGCCAGTTTTACAGGCTTCGGGTGGGAAAAATTTAGGTTGTATAAGGTCATTTTATTCGTTGAAATGTCTACTTAAAGGTAGAGCGATTGATTTTTCTCCTAAAAATTTTTTTCATTAAAAAAATCCCAAAAACTCAAGAAAAATACGATTTTGTGTCAAAATTAAGTTTTATAATTTTCATTCTTTTATTTTTCTACTTTCTAGGCATAAAAATTTAACTTATTATAGCTCACATTGTTCGTTGAAATGTCTCCTTTAAGGTACATTCATTGATTTTTCTGAAAAAAATTTTACTCATTGAAAAAATCCTAAAAAACGTCAGTTACTTTCAGAAAAATTGAAATTACATAAAAAAATGACGTTTTTAAAATTCAATAATTTTTTTTTTAAAGTTCTCGCAGTCTAAAATACTTTTATGATACGTCATTTTGTTCGTTAAAATGTCTACTTTGAGGTACAACCATTGATTTTTCTAAAAAAAATTTTATTTATTGAAAAAATCATAAAAAATCAAAAAAACTCAAGAAAATGATGAAATTATGCAAAAATTGAGTTTTCTATCTTTCAATCTCTAATTTTTCTACTTTCCAGTCATAAAAATTCAACTTATCATAGCTCATTTTGTTCGTTGAAATGTCTTCTTTAAGGGGCATTGATTGATTTTTCTGAAAAAAATTTAAATCATCAAAAAAATCCCAAAAAACAAAAGTAACTGCAAAAAATCACGAAAACTGAATTTGCAATTTAATTTTTTATTATTAGTAAATAATTAAATTACCTAAAAAAAAAGATAATGATTAGAGTATGGATATTGTATAATTAGTCATGACAAATGGTGTATAAAAAATAATCGAAAGTCACGGTAAAATTAGTAAATCTAGTATAACCAGTTTAAAAATTGGCAATCAAGCCCGTGAATAAATTTTAAAAAAATTAATTGACTCGAGACAAAACTTTAGCCCGTTGTTGCTGGCGAGCCCCGGAAATATTGTGTACCGTGGAAATAATGGCCCTGTCGTAATAGATTAACCATAGATGTATCCTCTATTATACTACTCTATGAACTACACACACGTTAATCGAGGATTTAGTAGCCGATGCTTGGATGGTTCAGGTGAGAGCTACTTTTACAAGTTCTATGTACCGACGCTCTACACTGCATAACTGAGACATTAATCATTTTTTTCTTCCTCCTTTTTCAGACCCAAACACTATCATCAGCTGGGAACTTTATTCTTTAACTACAAAAACAGTCAGACACGTAAGTCAGTATATTTTAATTAATTCATTACTTCACCAAAAAAATTTGCTAATTTTCGAGGTTTACTTTTCTTTTTTGGGATTTTTTTTGTGTTTAAAATTTTTTTTAAATAAATTAATGGTTCTATCTTAAAGAAGACATTTCAACCAACAAAATGAGCTATAAAAAGTCGAGTTTTTATTGCCGGAAAGTAGAAAAATAGAAGATTGAAAATTAGAAAACTTAATTTTTGCATAATATCGTAGTTTTTTTGAGTTTTTTTGATTTTTTAGGATTTTTTCTATGAATAAAATTTTTTTTAGGAAAATCAATGATTGTACCTTAAAGTAGACTTCTTAACGAACAAAATGACCTATAATAAGTCCAATTTTGACGTCTGAAAAGTAGAAAAATAAAAGAATTATAATTAGCAAACTCAATTTTGATACAAAACTGTATTTTTCTCGAGTTTTTGGGATTTTTCAGGATTTTTCCAATGAATAAAATTTTTTTAAGAAAAATCAATGGTTTTACCTTAAAGTAGACATTTCAACGAACAAAATGATCTATAACAAATTGAATTTCACCAACGAGAAAGTGAAAAAAAAAATAAGATTAAAACTTAAAAAACTTAATTTTGGTAAAATATCGGAGTTTTCTTGATTTTTTAGGATTTTTTTAATGAAAAAAATTTTTTAGAAAAAAATCTATGGTTGTACCTTAAAGCAGACTTCTTAACGAACAAAATGACTTATAGAAAATTAATATTTACTCTCAGCAAGTCGCCTTAGCTCAAAAAGAATTCCTAAAAAAATCAGTGCGCAAGAATACTTGCTAGATCAATCGTTTTAACGCACCAACTCTCAACTCTGGAATAGTCATATTGATGTCCACGTGATACCGTTTATGTTGCATGTGAGCAGGCCATTTTTGTGGATCTAGATAGCGGCACATTTGAGTGATTAATCGCAGCACTATCCGCCGTCCCAAGCGTCATATCCACGTAAAATTGCCGACTCCGCAAAACAGTGAGACGAAATAAAAATTCGGAAAAAAAATTTATATTTTAATTAAAATTTTCATTATTATTGTTTTATTTACAAAAAAGGACGACAATAATTATATCATTTAATTGGGTGTGGATTGAAGGTATTTAAAACTGAAAATCGCGGATCGGAATATGCGTGCCGGTGTAATTGGAAACTTTTACATTGCGTGCTGAGCGCGAGTCGCCGAGCCGTGAATCCAAAGGTTTCTATACAAGTATGAGTAAGTGCAATATAATATAATATAATGTCTATCTCGGAATACGGTACCTCTTACTTGTAATGCAAGTTGTGAGTTGTAAAAAATAAGCCGTTTACGTTGCTTGTTTTATTGTACTTATTTTCAGGAGCTGAATGAATGAATGAGTTTACTTATTTGAGCGTCGAGCTCGTGAATTATGATTATGATCGAGGAAAATAGGCGGCCGATATCCGGAAATATTGACGAGGTGATATAAATCGCGGAGGATATATTATATTAATGGAAAGCCGGGCACCGAGAGTGAAACGGATAGGAGTGGATGCTTTTATTGAGCATGTGAAAGTGAATTCGAGTTAACTGATTATTTTATTTTGAATATCATTGCGTTTTTTGCAGAGGCTGATAAATTAATTATGTTTTCATAACCACCTTAAATTAACTGCTAAGTGCTTCCGGAGCTGTCTCATGTGTACTGTCGCTTCTTTTTTTTGATTGAGTTGCATAATCAATTTATTTTTTTTTACGAATTTTAGCGATTGAAAACTTTCGATTTCTTTAATGTTTTTAAAATTCAATCATTTTTTTCAAACAGTTCTCGTGGTTCAAAATACTTTTTTTATAGCTCATTTTATTCATTGAAATGTCTGCTTTAAGGCCCTACCATTGGTTTATTTCAAAAAAATTTTTTTCATTAAAATAATCCTAAAAAACAAGAGCTGCATCCAAAAATTTCCAAATTTCAGTAAAAAAGATGTTTTAAAAGTTCAATAATTTTTTTCAAACTCTTCCCGTGACCAAAAATACTTTTATTATAGCTCATTTTATTCGTTGAAATGTCTACTTTAAGGTCCTATCATTGATTTTTCTTAAAAAATTTTTTTCTTCAAAAAAATCTCAAAAATCTTTCTCTCCCAACAGAATCATCCATATTCCAAGCAAAACTTTCAATCTTTTTTTCTAGAGTCGCTTCCAAAGAACTTCTCACTCAATTAATCGGAAAACCAAACCAGAAACCCGGTAAAAAAGTTAATTGGTTAATTGAAAAACACATAAGGACATAGTATGCAGCCAGGAGGACGTGTAGTCGATAATTGGGTATCGGATCGGATACTACAAGCCCGGCGTCGGGAGTATACTTAACCGAGCAGAGTGCCTACATTGAATCGAACATGAATATAATCGCGACACCTTGTCATATATCAGAGAACGTGTATTACCTTCACCTCAGATTACATGAGTGCGGAACTTGGTAATTATTATCTTTAACAAATAATATAACAAACGCGTACACCGCATTGATTCCTCATGAGCACATATGAATTAAAAAATCCGATTATTTTTTATTTTTTTATTCTTGCCGGTTTTTGTTGGGCGTCAACAACAATTGCGGTTAGAAGATCGAGATTTTCGAGAAGATTAGGTGAAGATATTTTCAAACGGTCGACGAGTACTTGCTTGCTGAGAATAATAAGAAAGAAGTTGGGTAATAATAATATTGAAAAAGAAGTCACGAACCCCGATGGAAGGCACGCGCCTTTCTTTTCTTCGAGATTTTGGGATTAGGCCGAAGATCGTTGGTGAAACTATTTGCGAGAGCCTCCAAGCTGTTTGCAGGTGCAAGTCAGGCTACCAGGAAGACTAAAAAAAAGAGGATGGACAAAGAATATAGGGACAAATTACCTGTTCTTAACACTCTTCAGGTAATCGGTATTAGTATTGTCTCTATCGGTACGTGCTGAAGAGAGATCTCTGATACTGCAGGTGCCGGGTTTTCCGCTTTCAGTTGTCACTATTTTGTGGGATAGAACCCTGCCATCGGAAGTTTGATGTTGGGAAAATGGGTGACGTAGCGAAATTACTAGTCAGGGAGTTGCTCAATTTAATAGACGGCTTTCAGTGACTATTAGTGGTGTGTAATCATAGATGAGTTTTTGAGGACTGGAATTATGGTTGGAGATCCTTCGGAGATAAACACTTTTATTGGTGAGTGTTTTTAGTTTATTTGATTACTTTATACGGTGCTAGAATTACGTAATGTTAATAAACTTGAAAAATTAATTTTTGCTAAAATTTTTATTTTTCAACTTGGACTTTTTTAGATTTCTCGGTATTAAAATTCAACTCGTTATAGCTCATTTTGTTCGTTGAAATGTCTACTTTGAGATACCTTCATTGATTTTTCTGAAAAAAATTTATTTCATTGGAAAAATCCTAAAAAATCGAGGAAATTTTGGAAAACTGTCATTATAGGCAAAAATCAATTTTTATAATTTTCAACTTTTTATTTATTTAACCTCCGGATATCAAAATTCAATTAATTATAGCTCATTTTGTTCGTTAAAGTGTCTACTTTAAGGTACATTGATTGATTTATCCAGAAAAAATTTATTTCATCAAAAAAATCCTAAAAAATCGAAGAAAGTTAAAAAAACTGCGATAATAGGTAAAAATTAACTTCTTCAATCTTCAACGTTTAATTTTTTTAACTTCATGATATCAAAATTCAATTTGCTGTAGGTCATTTTGTCCATTAAAATGCCTTCTTTGAATTACACCCATCAATTTCCCCCAAAAAAATTTTATTCCCAAAAAAAATCCCAAAAAACGCACGTGAAAAAAATATTTTGCATAACCCTTTAGCTTACCCAATTACCTCAATAAAAAATACAAAGCAATAATTTTCTAAAACCCAGGAAAGATA
This sequence comes from Cotesia vestalis, assembly GCA_000956155.1. Lineage (NCBI taxonomy): Eukaryota > Metazoa > Arthropoda > Insecta > Hymenoptera > Braconidae > Cotesia > Cotesia vestalis. Next base: position 19,803 of record JZSA01007982.1, read on the forward strand.
ATTAGGATGAAATAGGCCTGTAATAGCCTCGCCGTCTACTTGACCAAAATATTAATCGTAAATCAGTAAAAAACCAATAAACCTTTTTATTACTGCATCGTAACCTCTTGCATTGGAACTGCGAGCTCCTCGGGCTCGAGCATGTTCCCTGTAATCCTTGATCAGCTAATGTCCTTAATAGCTACGAGGTTGATCGTTAATAACAGTCTGATATGATATTAGAGTCGAGGACGATCCACGAGAAAGTTTGAGTGTCGCGTGGCGGGCACACGACGTAATTTGCTGTCGCATCTGCCTAACCGTTTTCTAACCCATTATCAGCCACCCGTAAGCTAATGTCCAGAGTAAAACAAGAACTAACCGCTTTATTCTGTGCTTTCAGATCAAGATTCATCCAGTAGAATCCTTCGGCCTTGGGGCCCTTTTTTGCCACATTGTAGTAATGGGTTAGACGCACAACATGAATTTAAAATGATATCAGCTCACGGCGACGCATTATTTCATACTTCAAATGTTACTTCCCAAGTCTACTGAAGTTACGGCGGCTACCATTCCAAATTACAAGCGTAGGCCGATGTCTCGGCTGTTGGATGCAGGATTTACTATGTAATTTTCGGAGATTTCTTCGCTAAATCCTTCAGAACTTGCAGGTTAGTTCACATAGCTTTATTAGACTTTGAAAAGTCGCTTTTATCGGAAGATACTTTTGTTTTTTTGGAAAGATTATGGTTCAATCGTATGAATTTATACATCATTTTGTCTGAGAAAGTATCTACTATAAGATACAGCTATTGATTTTGTTGAAAAAAATTTTATTAATGATAAAAATCGTAAAAAATGAGAAAAAACTTGAAAAAATTACGATTTTCTACGAAAATTGAGATTTTGATATTGAAACTTGGATTTTTTTAGATTTCTCGGGATTAAAATTCAACTTGTTATAGCGCATTTTGTTCGTTGAAATGTCTATTTTAAGCTCCGTTCATTGGTTTTTCTAAAAAAAATTTATTTCATTGGGAAAATCCTAAAAAATCAATGGAACTTTAGAAAACTGCCATAATAAGCAAAAATCAATTTTTCTAATTTTTAACTTTTTATTTATCTAACTTCCGGATATCAAAATGAAGTTCATTATATCTCATTTTGTTCGTTGAAATGTCTACTTTAAGGTACATTAATTGATTTTTCTGAAAAAAAATTAATTCATTGAAAAAATCCTAAAAAATCATAGAAAGTTAAAAAAACTACGATAATAGGAAAAACTTAATGTTTTTACTATCTTTTTTTAGGATTTTTCGTATAAAAAAATTTTTTTTCATTAAAATCAATAGCTGTATCAGAAACTATACATTTTAGCGAGTAAAATAAGCTATAACAAAAGTATATTCGCCTACGGGAACAATAAAAAAAAAATGATTAAAATTTGCAAGACTGAATTTAAAAGTTTTCATGAATCCTTGGCGTTTTTTTGATATTTTCTAAATGATATAAGTAACAAGCGTGTGCCAATGTCTCGGCTTTTGGGTCCATGTAATTTCGTACAATTTCGCTGGCAAATCCTCGACAACAACGAATTCCTCGTGAAGGTTCGTGATGGAATCGTTCGGGCTTAAATCCTGAGTAGCAACGCAACCACAGCAGGTAATTTTGTTACGGTATGTCCTTCGCTCGAAATCTTTTCGCTAATGAACTAATGATTGTTCGTGCAAGGGCCAAAAAACCTAAGAGTCAGCGTCTCAAAAGCCAAAACGTTTACGCATGACGTGCGCCCCCACGATTAAACTAGAGTCCGCGAGGACGATTCTTCATTTGGAGAACTAGACACGCAAATCGGTCACGTAAATTATCCATCGTAATATAATAGGTTCCAATTCTAAATTCCAATAATTCACCATTATCTCGGCAACGACTGGGTCCAGGGTCGACCGTTTGTGTTTAATGTGTATAATTTTGTTCGGACAATAATTTTTGTCATTTTTCCCGAAAAAACACACGATTTTATCGGCAAATAGCCTAGCCGGTGATTAGCCCTACCTGATTGGGGTTCGCGAGCAATTTATCCCGCGATTTCGATAAACGGCATTTTATTTGACGTCCTTTTTTGTTATTTTCGTTGCTTAGAACTCGAATGATTTTAAAACCGGCAGATGCACGTGCAAATATCTCGAATACATTATCGGTAATTAGAGGTTTTCTACAAGTTTGTTTGCTATTTTCTGTAGACAGAAGGTGTGAAAGGGCTATTACTTTTTATAGATACTTTTTATAACACTTTTCGTTGGTTTTATTCCAAATTAAAGGCTTATGCATAAAAATTGGACCCTTCAATACAATCAGATTGGCGCATCTTCATTTTTTAGGAGCTCCATCGTTGAAAATAAAGTTATTAAAGGCCATTTTGTTTTATGGAATGTGTGCTTTGAGGTAAAACCATTTATTTTAACAAAAAAAAAAAAAAAAAATGATCTAATAAAATCAAGGGCGCTTTTAAAAAATTTAATTTCCACACGCTTTTATCAGCTTCGCCTGTATCTGTTAAGTTTAGTTTAAACTTGGATTTTTTTAGATTTGTCGGCATTAAAATTCTACTTGTTATAGCTCAATTTGTTCGTTGAAATGTCTACTTTAAGATGCGTTCATTGATTTTGCTAAAAAAAATTTATTCCATTGAAAAAATCCTAAAAAATCAAAGAAACTTCAGAAAACTGCCATAATAGTCAAAAATCAATTTTTCTAATTTTCAACTTTTTATTTATCTAACTTCCGGATGTCAAAATTCAATTTATTATAGCTCAATTTGTTCGTTGAAATGTCTCCTTTAAGATACGTTCATTGAATTTGCTAAAAAAAATTTATTCCATTGAAAAAATCCCAAAAAATCAAAGAAACTTCAGAAAACTGTGATAATAGGCAAAAATCGAATTTTTTTATTTTCAGCTTTTTATTTATCTAACTTCCGGATATCAAAATTCAACTCATTATAGCTCATTTTGTTTGTTAAAGTGTCTACTTCAAGGTACATTGATTGATTTTTCTGAAAAAAATTTAAGAGGCACCTTTTCTTAGCTATTTTTTTAAACTCAACATTTTTTGTACTTTTTAGCTAGCTTTTTTTTCCTGGTAAAAAGGGAACTCATTACAAAACACAGTGACAAAAAATCCTCGGACTATAAATATAAACGTGTAAAACAGAAAAGATATGGAGCGGTGAAAAGACACGCATCAGTGGTTAGGTTGTCCGTTTATTCGTTTGTCGACAAGTAAATCCCCCGAGACACCCCACTGACACTTGGTTAGGGTAAGGGTGCACTTCCCTTCACGCGAGCCAATAAACGAGTAAACGGGTGATCATCGGGGTGTGCTGCTCTCTATTATACTCCTATTTATATTTACATTTATTTATATATAAATATAAATAGAATTGAACACACACCGAGCTATCTTAAATCTAATTTCAACGTTAGCCTTTTATGTGTTTGTCGAATAATATAAACTGTGGTTTAATGACTTAAAGACACACTTTTAACATGGTGTACTATTATGTAGCAGGAGTCAGGAGCACTTGAATCAACGCGATAATAATTGTATAAATATATATAACAGTCGGTGTAACTCTGGTGTGTATCATTGTGTGTAAAGTGACACGCGATCTCGTCTCTTTCTGAGGATTACTAGGGGATTACCAGTTGCTGCTGGTACCAACAGATAACACACTCCAACTCTAAGTATTCATATCGCTCTTTTCGCGTTCCAACTACAATAAGACACTATTTCCTCGACCGAGAATAATTTAATCGAGCTGATTTTAGATTATCAACCCATTCTCTATTTTGCTGCTAAATTTCGCGCGGGGGTTTTTGTTATTTAAACTGCGTGAGAAAGTCGTCTGGAAATTGAATGAGTAGGCATTTTATTCAGTGAAGAGTCTTCTTTGAGGTACAATCATTAATTTTAATGAAAAAAATTTTTTTCATCAAAAAAATCCCAAAAAACAAATATTACTTTTAAAAAAATTCAAATTTGATTGAAAATCACATTTTTTAATTTTCAATATTTTTTTTCAAATTGTTCCCATGGTTAAAACTAAACTTATGATAGGTCATTTTATTCGTTGAAGTATCTACTTTAAGGTCCAGCCATTGATTTTAATCAAAAAAATTTAAGTCATCAAAAAAATCCTAAAAAACAAAAGTAACTTTTGAAGATTTCCAAATTTTGTTAAAATTAAGGAATTTAGATTTTCAAAAATTTTTTTTTAATTGTTCCCGTAATCAAAACTAAACTTATTATAGCTCATTTTACTCGTTAAAGTGTCTACTTTAAAGCACAGTCATTGATTTTGACAAAAAAAATTTTCTTCATCAAAAAAATCCCGAAAAACAAAAGTAACTTTGAAAGAATTCCAAATTTTATCAAAATTGAGTTCAAATTTTAAATAATTTTTTTTAAATTGTTCCGGTGGTCAAAAATAAACTTTTAATAAGTTATTTTACTCGTCAAAGTGTCTACTTTAAGAGAAAACTGTTTTTTTTCAACAAAAAAAATTTCTTTCCCAAAAAACAAAAGAAACTTTCAAAATAATCGATGCTCTAAAGTCAAGAAAAAAAAACCCGGGTCCTTAATAAAATAGGTCACTTAAAATCTTAAGAGATATTATCTGGGTTGTTTGCACGCGACAGCCTCTCGAGCGAGATTTCCCCTACCAGATGTCCCAATGTCATTTGGCCGGCTCCTGCCGATAAATCTCTTGTCCCTTGAAATAAATAATTTGTTGAGTGTAATTCCCAGAGTCACTTACCCGAAGATTATTACCCGAGTTATTTTTAAGAATTTAGGGTTAGTTACCGATTCTGAATCGTGTATTGTATAAAATACGGATCCATCCTCCGTCTGTATAACATATATATCCGCGTGTCAAATTCCAGTGACTGGTTTTACGTCAGAACTGGAAACATGTCGGGCCAATTTACCGGTGTCTGGTGCCCCTGGGCCGTCGCGATCCTCTTGCATTGCTCTTGTTAGTTCGTGAACCAGCATCCAGTAGCAGCATAACTCGATCTGCTCGTCCATGCCTCAGGCAGCTGGTCCCGAAGCACCATTTACAGCTAAAAAAATAATTCGAGGCCACCGATCTCTTTTTCCTATCGGGTTTTTTTTCCTAAAAAATCCCCGTAATTAAAAATTTATAATTCAACATTTATTATCGGTAACTAATGGGTAAATAACCAGCAAATAATTTTTTAGAGTTTTAATTGATTTAATACATTATTCAAGATGACGGAACCTCTCGGTTATGGACGTGAAGTGTTTGCCGATCGAAAACACTCAAGATAAATATAATAATATGTTCCCCGTGACATAAATGAGGCCAAATATTACTTTTTTTTTTTAATAGCTCTCGTTTTTTAGGATTTTTTTTTGGAAGAAAATTTTTTTTGTCCAAAGCAATGGTTGGACTTTGAAGTAGACACTTTGACGAGTAAATTCACCTACCAAAAGTTTATTTTTGACCATCGGAACAATTTGAAAAAAAAAATATTTAAAATTTTAACTTCTCATTTTTTATGAAATTTTGAGAGTTTCATTCGTTTTTTGGGATTTTTTTTGATGAATGAATTTTTTTTTATTAAAATCAATGGTCGTACCTTACAGTAGACACTTTAACGAGCAAAATGAGCTATGATGAATTTATTTTTGATCACGGGAACGATTAAAAAAAAAATATTGAAAATCTGAAATCCTTATTTTTGATGAAATTTGCAATTTTTCAAAAGTTACTTGCGTTTTTTAGGATTTTTTTGATGAGTAAAATTTTTTTGATTAAAATCAATGGTTGTACCTTAAAGTAGACTCTTCAACGAGTAAAATGACCTATCATAAGTTTATTTTTGGCCACCGGAACAATTTGAAAAAAAATATTTAAAATTTGAAAACGCCAATTTCAATAAAATTTTGAATTCTTTGAAAGTAATTTTTGTTTTTTGGGATTTTTTTGATAAAGAAAATTTTTTTTGTTAAAATCAATGGTCATACCTTAAAGTAGACATTTCAAGGAGTGAAATGAGCTATAATAAGTTTATTTTTGATTACGGGAACCTTGAAAAAAAAA